>BGPR01022008.1:11549-25838 GCA_013235015.1 Araneus ventricosus | reverse complement strand
GGACCACTCTCTGAACTTTCTTTTACATACTTTAGGTCTGGACCACTATCTGGACAGATACGATTTGTGTCGAATAAGGAATTAGCCGCAAAATTCCAGAGAAGCTATTAATACTTGAGGTAAATTGAAAGCTGTTGGGTATTGCACACAGACCTCCCGTGATGCTGTAAAAATAATCAACGGCGGTTTTGCTCAGCATTTTCCCTGGAGAACCGGAAGGGAATCGTATAGGCAATAAGGGCTTTGAGCATGTGCCGGAGGAATGTGCGCAGTACCCAACGACTATTAAAGAGATCTTTAAGGAGATTTCTTCTATTCAGTCACTCTGATTGTGATAGCAGAACGCGGACCCGATAAGTTAAAATCGGACATGTGAACAGGTTCTTAGAGGAAAATTATCTTTTGCGATATTTAACAAAACCCGCTTCATTTCGGGGGCGTATTTTGGCCCGGGGCCCCAGGTGCGCGCCTGGTGCGCCTAGACTTTAATACTCGCCTGGTGCGCCTAGATTTTAATACGCGCCTGATGCGCCTAGACTTTAATACACGACTGGTTCGCCTACCCTTTAATATGCACCTGGTGCGTCTAGATTTTAATACGCGCCTGGTGCACCTACCCTTTAATACTCGCCTGGTGCGCCTACCCTTTAATACGCACCTGGTGCGTCTAGATTTTAATACGCGCCTGGTGCGCCTAGACTTTAATACTCGCCTGGTTCGCCTACCCTTTAATACACGCCTGGTGTGCCTAGACTTTAATACGCGCCTGGTGCGCCTAGACTTTAATACACGACTGGTTCGCCTACCCTTTAATATGCACCTGGTGCGCCTAGACTTTAATACGCGCCCGGTGCGCCTAGACTTTAATACGCGCCCGGTGCGCCTAGACTTTAATACTCGCCTGGTGCGCCTAGACTTTAATACTCGCCTGGTTCGCCTACCCTTTAATATGCACCTGGTGCGTCTAGATTTTAATACGCGCCTGATGCGCCTAGACTTTAATACACGACTGGTTCGCCTACCCTTTAATATGCACCTGGTGCGCCTAGACTTTAATACGCGCCCGGTGCGCCTAGACTTTAATACTCGCCTGGTTCGCCTATCCTTTAATACACGCCTGGTGTGCCTAGACTTTAATACGCGCCTGGTGCGCCTAGATTTTAATACGCGCCTGGTGCGCCTAGCCTTTAATATGCACCTGCTTGCAAGAAGTGTGCAAGGAGATTACTCAAGATTTTCTTCTGCAAATTTTTTATAAGGGTAGTACTTATGCAAATTAGTTTCGCAATATTCAATGTTCAAAGAGAACATGCAGTCGTTTTTCAAGAAGCTTGAAGTGGGAAGAGGTGCCTTGTCACCTGGTGGTAAGGTATAGGCCTCGGCCTTGGAGGGTTCCAGGTTCGAAACTCGATTCCATCGAAGAACCGCCAGGTAAGCGGGCCCGGTGCACGCTAAATCCGTAGTGGCTATGTGTCCTCCCGCTGGTGTGGTGCGGAATTTTGGAAAGGGTTGGCTTAGGCTCAAAATTACGAGGCCCGTCCCAAAATGTTGCTACAAATAGGGACGTAGATATAACTTTGACAGAGACCCCCAGCCTCAACAGCTGGACCAATTTCGCCATTTCACAAGTATAGCCACTGGCTGTTAATATTACGGGCGAACAGCCGGTCGCCTAAGGCGGCAAGTTGCGTTTAAAACTAAACAGCGAGTGTTGATTCCTGTGATGATACATCGAATGCTAGGAACTCTTGCTCAATAAATATACGGAGGCTTACATCTTTTTTCCGTGGATGTGTCGTCCTTGTCGTTTGAGCTCTGTTCAAAATTATGATTCTGTTCAACAAGTCAACAAATCCAGTTTTCATCTTTGAGATAGAATGTATACTCTTAAGAATATTTTTACGCCAAATTTGGTTTTAAGTTCATTCTATGGCCGTAGACGAATGAAGAAGTTTCCTGGCTCCAATTAGTATTATATCCTCCGACCATAAACATATGCCAAAGCGTTAAACTCTAACGCTTTGCTAAAATAAAAGGTAACGCAATGAAAGAAACTATAAGAAACATTTAAGGTATCCGACTGGTTTAAAATCGTCGCTTTTGATGAAATTATTAAAAGCATTTTTATGACTTAATTTTGTAGCCTGTTTAATAAGCTTTCTAAAACTGTCTCACTTTTTGCTCTACGTGAATTACAAATGGTGTTACAGCTGTTTTATTACCGAACTGTAAGCATTATTTTGAGTTGCATGAAAACTTTAAATGCGTTTTCTGAGAAATGATATTTTTGAGGAAAACTGACGACCGTAACAATGATTTCTCAAAAAGTTACTCAAGTATTGATATGAAATTTTCTGAAATTGTTTTCTGTAATGTGCTTGATGTTTTCCTCTAAAAAATAAGGTCAATTTTAAAACCAAGTAATATTTTTAAGTGTTTAAATATAAACGAAAAGCATTTTTTATGGAAAATTACCAGTTTAGTAATTATGTTCAGCTATATCTCAAAACTATTTTGAAGTACAAGAAAGATTTTAGAGCATAACATAGATAACTGCCATAAAAATTTACTCCTAGAAGGATTTATGTATATTTAGAATATGATTTTGTCTATGGCTGTTAGCGTAAGGCAAATATTTTAGTCATTTTTTCTTCAAATTTTTGTTTTTTAAAAAAATATTATTTTGAAAGCTTAATTTTACAATATTTTCATAGTTTTAAAACATATGCAGTTGAAAAATAACATTAAAAAATATATATAAGTTATTTTTCAAAAAAAATGCCTCCTAACACAGTCGGATACCTTAAGCAATTTATTTCACAAAACACAACAATATATATCAATGGCAAAAGACTGTTGCCATATCGTAGAACAGAACTAAAACAAAACAGAACGACTAAAAATGCAAAATACAAAAGAGGCTCCAGCACAAAATTACAATAGAAGTTCGAAGATCTTAACCGGGTTCGAAGTAGTAGATCGAGCTCTAACATGATTACAGTTCTCACTGGGCCACAATCCATTCATTAAAAAATAATCAAAACGAGATAAGAAGACAGAAAATGAATAATCGAGTAAGAGATACAAAATTCGGAGCTGTTCAGAAACAGCCCTCGAAAGATCCAAAATCAGCTAAGCGACGTTCTGAAGACGAAACCGAAGTTTCCTCCCACTCAGTTTGGAGGAGTTCGGGCTGCACTCCAGGGGAGGTCCACAAACGCGATGCGCAGAAGGTCTTTCCACGCATTACGTCATACTGGGACAGATTCCGAAACTCTCCGCTAATCCACGCGGTTTCGAATTAAATAAATTTATTCCATCTGTAAGAAATGATAAAAAATACCCGATTAAAATGGTTCGTTATTGTACTGTTACAAAGATGTAATGTCGCTTTCCTGCCTCGTTAGTCTTATAGTTGGGAAGGGAATTTTACAGGGGTAAGCATGGAGTGACGGGCAGCGGGCAATCCTGGACCTTTGACCTTGGCGACAAATCGAAGGTTCACGAATATGCGATTATTTTCCCGATGTCTCCATTTGGAGAGGAGGTACTGGAATGTGCTAGATATTTCCATGTGACGTAACAACCAGTCGAGCAAGGGTATATAAACGGAGTGTGTACACCTTCGAGGAACGGCTTTGGAGTTTCGTCTGCAATGCGAGCTGGAAAGCCGGTGAGATGAACGCTATCGGAAGTGCTGTTACTGTCATTATTAGTGATTTGCTGACTGTTTGTGTTTCTAAACCCGAAAGTGTTGTTACTGTTATTACTAGTGAATTGTTGTCTGTTCGTGTTGCTAATCTGTACAAGAGTTATTGTTCCTGCTACCTGTGTTACGTGTTATTCCTACATATTTGAGAATAAACCTCCATTATCCTGCGTGTTGGACTGTTTCCACCATACACCCAAAGAACGATTTTTGTTACAATACTGTAATTTCGGCAGTGGTGTTTCAATTTCCTCTAAATCTGGTCCATTTAGCCAAAAGGCGGCAATAGGGGCAGATAAAAGCTTATAGATTTCTTCCACAAAATTCTAGAATGTTTTATGTTGAAAAATTATACTGTTTCTTTCAGTATCTTGCCATTGCGTTTTCTGCTTTTTGTGAGGCTGTATGTATCATCAGGGTCGGATTTAGCCTTTGAATCTCTCCGTGCAAAAGTAAAAAATTGCGCCCCAACTACAATGTAATCATTCTAAAAAGACCAGTGGGAGTGGTCTCCCCTAAACCTTCTCGCATACTTCCCAAAAAGATGTCATTTTCCCTCTAACTAAGGTTACCACACGTCCCGTATACTATTTGTCCCGTTTGCTTCCTAAACTCTGAGTCATTATAATTTTAAAATGACCCGCGCCCGGTTTTATAATTATGTGTAAAAGGAAATTGATAACAATTAAAAAAGTAAAATCAGCTTTAAAGTGTGACTGGGTTAAAAAGGATTAGATTCTCATCTTTTTTATTATTCTACGCGCTCATTTTATTAGATTGCTTAAACTTTATTGATTTTTTTTTATCAGAGTGAAATAAACTATTACGTACCCAGTGTTTTCATGTTTTATTTATTTAGCACCTGAACGCCCCCGTATCAATGCTTGGAAATTATGGCAACCCTGTCTCTGCGCGCGTAGATAAAAAAATTCGAACCTACTGAAACCATGACGGCTCTGCTGAAACCCAGAATGCAATCCTTAGTTTCCTTTAGAGCGCGCCAAGGTCACACTCGCCAAGACGGAAATAGCCTCGCCTCAAACACCGAGCGCCAAATACGTGCGGTCCTGAGTTCGCGGACAGACAGACTTCCCGTGGACGGATTTTGTCCGCAATTTGATAGAAACCTACAAATTATGTGTCAAGTTCACATACCAAATTTCATCCCTGTATCTCTAATAGTTTTCGAGTTATCGTGTTCACAGACAGACATAATTCCAGAATTGTGTTTTTCGGACTCAGGGAGGTCTAAAACGTTGAGATTCGTCAAAATCTCAAGTTCGAATTTTTTGACGATTACAATACTTTCTCTTTGTATACTTCGTATACGAGAAAGTAAAAAGATATAAGTATTTTTTACATTTCTTAGCGAACGATCAAAAAACAACAGTGTAACACAGTAATTGACGCAAATACTTATAATAACTTCTTACTTAACAATATTTCATTTAAAACCAGCGGGAGTGGTCTCCCTTAAACTTTCTCGTATACTTTCTAAGTGGAGATTCGTCAAAATCTCGAGTTCGAATTTTTTTTGACGATTACAATACTTTCTCTTTGTATACTTCGTATACGAGAAAGTGAAACAAACCAACAAACCTAAAATCAAATATCTGTTTCCACGTTTCAAAAAAATATTACTTTGAAGCAGATGAGATAAAATAGGCAATGCAATGAATACTAAAGCGAAAATTCTGCTTTGGAATTGAATTCCCAAGAAAACAATTTATACTACCACAATCGTAACAATTGCAGAAGCTCGTAAATAAAAGATTTGCTGAAATAATGAGATCGGTTTGAATTTATTTACAACAATAAAAAATTTGTTACAATTCATGTTTGAGAACATTATTTATTGTTGTAAATAAAATTTACAACAATAACAGATTTGCTACCAGTACGCATACGCATGAGAATCGGATTAAAAGAAATTGAATATGCAATTTGAATGCCCCTTTTTGACGGATTTGGCCCAAAATTTAATACGGGCCTACATTCATGACGATAAAACTGTGTACCAAATTTTATCCATCTAGCTATTCAAGTTTTTGAGTTATAGTGTTCACATGACAGCGGACATACAGACTTCCCGTAGATGGATTTTGTCCACGATTTGATAGAAACCTGCAAATTATGTTTAAAGACCACATACCAAATTTCATCCCCGTATCTGTAATAGTTTTCGAGTTATCGTGTTCACAGACAGACATAATTCCAAAATTGTGTTTTTCGGACTCGGGGAGGTCTAAAACGTGGAGATTCGTCAAAATCTCGAGTTCGAATTTTTTGACGATTACAATACTTTCTCTTTGTATACTTCGTATACGAGCAAGTAAAAACAGTTAACAGGAGTATAATTCAGACGAAAATTTTTTTTACAAACTTTTAGCTCAGAGGATTCTCTAATTAATTCTGAAACATCTAAATTGTTACTCAGTACATACTCAATTCCTAATATAGCGAGGTTTAACAATCCTAGTTGAGATGCTGTTGTTCGAAAATAGTTCTTGTTTATTTTTAGCTTGGAAAAACTACGCTTCCCGGATTCAGCTCTTATTGTAAGTGTCAGCAAAATTCATAGAGCAATGCTCAAGTTTGGAGCAAAATTGATTTTTGATATCAATTTCAAAGCTTCCAAAGGTGTGTAGCTTCTAGACCTACGTCTAGATCAAGTTAACTTCACATCATTGATAGAGGCGAGATTTATATAGTTGCTGAGGTAGTCAGTACATGGAACTATTGACACTCAAGTGCTACATGTTAACCTGTACGATTCTACCCTACTTGGCTTCTCGATCTATCATACCTGTATTCACATAAATCAGAAGTATTTCATTGTGCGTAACTGGTGACTAAGTCAAAGCAAGACTACTCGTTAATAAAATAACAAATTTAATGAAACAACAATTAAATTAAAATACTAAATCATAAAATCATTTACAGCTAGCTATCAAATTATACAAACAATGAAGAGCAGAGAATGAACAGTAGCGATCAGTCCTTATATACAGTAACAGGCTCGTCGCTATTGGTCGATGGGTGACATCACAAAGAGGGGGCGGTTCCGATCTGCATGAAATCACAATTCAGGATGTTGCCAGATGCCGCGATGATGCCGCAGGTGGTAAATCTTTTTTCAATAGAGAACGCACCACTGATACGAGTATTTCACCCCAAAGTTCCAGGCTGTTTATATCCGATGATTCTCCATCTGTTAAAATGGTTTCCAAATCTTTGCAACTGGCCAGAATTAAAATTCGAGGTTATTATATAACGTTTCAGATGGTATAAAGCAATTTTCTGTAGCCCTGTTCAACTTTCGGACTTGAAACAATTTTAGAACAGAACTTCGCTGAAAAAGGCGAAAAAAAATCTATAAAACATTGAATACTTGGGAAATCGAAAAAATCGCGTCGAGTTGTTTCGGCTCCTGTCCTGGGCCATCGTTCGTGTCAGATTTGGAACCTGTACGTGCACCAGTCTCTGCGCTGTATCGCACACAGACACACAGAAATTGCCTTTCACATATATAGATTACTGGAAAAGTGGTTTGAAAGTTTTGTGGTCATAAGTATATAAAATCAGATAGTTTTATTGCTTTTTAGACTTTTTTCAGAAAACTCAAATTAATTCAGAAATTCCGTTGCGATTTTTTTTTCTCATCTTGTTTCGGAAATTTAGCACCCTTCGATTTTTTTAATTCGTGCCGGGATACGGACAAACGGAGTATTCGTCCAGCCTTGGAGGCATATAACCGACCTTCACTTCAATTCAGGCCAGAGAAAATAACCGAGCTCGCTGATTGGCTGCTTCCCTTAGCGTCGTCATGACGTCATGTTTACTTCGCCGAACTCGAAGCCTTGTAGGAAATAAGCAATACGTGAGTTTATAAATTTTAATTACTTTCTTTAGTTTGCATATTAAGAGACATTTTTTAGTCTCAAAACTTTTGTGCACTTTTTTTTATTCATTACGTTGTACCCTTTTTAAAATACTTAACATAAAACATAACAATATTAATTTCTGAGATTTACATAATGTTGAACCTTTTTTAAGAAATTCTAATAAACAAAAATAAGACATGTACACGTATATTTCTAATACATTTCGAGAATAAATCAAATATTGGAATTATTGAAATAAATATTGCTGCTCTTATGATTTTCCTTCTTTCTTATTATACATTTTAATTCATAAGTGTTTTGCCTTCTAGAGAGCGTACGACTTGTAAGTTTTGCAATTAGGTGGGAAGGCGTGACGTCAGTGAGCTAACCAATCAGCGAGCTCCGTTATTTTCTCTGGTCCGAATTGAAGTAAAGGTCGGTTATATGCGCCCTGGAGTGATCCCCCTCGGCTCCCCCCCCCCCGACTCGCTGCCACTAGTGTGAATTACAGCTGAGCAACATTTCTCCCTAGTTCGCAACCCGTCACCAACCCTCCCCTTTCCCTCTAGTGCTATAAATAGAACTGTGACCTTGAGGAACCGTGGCAACGCCGTTGCTTTGTCTCACTGTGTTTGGAAAAGTTTTTTAAAAATTAATTAAAATTAAACAGAACGTTGCGTGGAAATTAAATTGGTGTCATTAAAAAGCTAATTTTATAAATGTTAAGATGAAGTTAAAATGATTTTTGTGCGACAATATGCTCCGAAGTTATTGAGGAAAAACATTAAAATTAAAGGTAATTTTCAATTAAATAAAATTATAATTATAATTTTGAAAAGTTCTTTCTTAGTGAGCATCTACTACCCAAAAAGCAACCACCTGCCGATTTCAAGTTTCTAGGCCTAACTGTTTGTGAGATTTCGTGATGAGTGAGTCATGGTACTTGCCTTTTATGTATATAGTCGAGATAATGTCCCGTCACCTACTCCACGATCCTTTCCTCTACCGATAAGCTGGCTTTCTACCATAAGTTCCGAACTGATCAAAATCTAATATCAAATTTCATGAGTTATGACTTGAGGAAATTCAAGTTTGTCGGCAGTACTATACTCTTAAACCAGCAAACATTTTAATAAAAAATTACCTATAATGCAATATACACAAATTTGAAAGCGTTTCCGTGCCTCGTAATTTTAAAATGGTACAAAAGCATGAGATTAAGTGCTTGAAGAAAGGATGAAAATCATTTCAGTCTACCTCACACACAAAAACAAACAAACCTTAATTGCAGTATCTGTTGGCACGTCTTAAAAAATATTACTTTGAAGCAGGTGCGATAAAAAATTTCCGCAATACAATAAAGACTAATGTGAAAATTCTTCTTTGGAGTTAATTTCCCAAGAAAACAATCTATACTTTCACAACGGTAACAAACTCAAAAGCGCGTGAATAAAATATTTGCTGAAATAATGAGATTTCTTTGAATTTTATTTGCAACAATAAAAACATTGTTGCAATTCATGTTTTAAAACATTTTGAAACATTATTTAAAATTGAACAAAATGTTTGATGTAAGTAACATCGGTGTCAATGAAAAGTTAATTTTTTTTTATCTTTAAGATGATGTAAAATTGGTTTTTGTGCGATAATAGGTTCCGAAGTTATTCCGGAAAAACGTTAAAATTAAAGGTATTTTTTTAAATAATTTAAATTCTAATTAAAATTTCGAAAACTCCTTTCTTATTGAGCACCTACTCCCCAAGAAGCAACCGCCTGCCAAATTTCAAGTTTCTAGTCCCAGTGGTTTGGGAGATTTCCTGATGAGTGAGTCAGTGAGTCATGGTATTTGCCTTTTATATATACATATTGTTTGTAAATATTATTAAACTAACTAGAAAATCACCCGTCATGGTATGACAGGTGCAAATTGCCTCTTCATTCGAGAGATTTCCCGACAAATCTGACGTGTTTAAATGATATATATGCGAGAGAAATGTTCAATATTGATTGAAAACAAGTAAAATAAACATATGTTTTATGGCAGGAAATATTTTTTTATTTACATATTAATTACATATTTCTTTATTCAAAAGACCTCTTGGTAAACAACATTCCGTGTGAAGTATTTTTCGTTGTTTAACAATTTTCCTTGTACTTCAGATGTCTAAGCGAAACAAAGCACTTCTCTGCTTGTCAAACGTTGCCAAAAAATATTATCAAATTATCACGATTGCAATAAATAATCAGATCAATAAACTATATCACGCGCATGATATACCACTGACGTAATTTGTTACTTTCTATTAAAAAACGGAAATTAATTTGAGATATAGGATTAATATAATTTAAAATTCCTCGGGAACTATTGATCATGGCGAGATAAATTTTATATCAATCGATAGAAAATTTTATTTCACTATTTTAGCACTATTAAATTTGAAATTAGAACGACAATTACTCTTTTAAATTTAAAATTACTAAAATTTAGGTTCTCTAACAATGAAATAATGTTGTTTAACGTCTCGCAGTGCTATGGAGTGAATTTTATTTTTGGTGACGTCAGAGCGTTACCGAGAGATCTGGGCTATTATATTAGTAATGCACAGTCAGTGACATTATTTAAAAAAATGCTATTTATTTTAAAATGTCAAGTTTTCTTGCACTGGTTTTTAATTACTAATTTTATTGTTTATTTATAAGAAATAAACATGTACCAAATCTGCTCAAGTCAATTATGCTTTCGTTTAAAATGTAAAAGTTCCGTTGACTATCATGTCTCCTTCGTAGACAGGTAAAAAAAATTTAAAACTAAAAAAAAACAGTGAAAAATAAAATAGAAAACTTGACCACTAATATAAGGTTATTTATTAAGCTTAAATGGAAACATCCATGCAATTTTTAAGATTTTTTACATACTTTTGTAAAATAATTTTTTTAGCTATTTGTACTTTTTTCATGAGGACTCATAAAATGAAGTGTGGAAGAACATTTTGGCTCTCCAGATGAAAACATGAGCAATCATTATGCTCTGAGGAAACAGAACTTATGAGGTACATTTTTCGACTTCCGCTGCAAAGATAAAACCAGCGGGAGTGGCCTCCCCTAAACTTTCTCGTATACTTTTCAAACATTTGTCATTTCCCTTCCCCCTGCATTGATAAAAAGTTCGAACCTGCTGTAACCCAGAATGCAATGACTATCAGAAGGTTTTTCATTGTTGATTATAGTGATTGTAAAATATTGAGGTGAATAATCATATTCAAAAAGATACGTATGTATTAAAACTTCGCAAAGTTTATTTTTTTTATCAAACTCGAGCAATGCAAGTTCCGCGTGCGGAGAATAGCTTGCGCATGCGCAGATATTGCTTCCAATACACAAGTAAAACAAGACGCCCCAAATGTTTGCTTAATTACAAAATCTCGCCGCAAGAATTGGTTTTTGGCAAACTGCCAAGTTTTCGGAGTATTCCTTCTTTGCACAGGCATTTACGCATGCGCATGGAGTTGAACAAGTATGCTATTATACAGACCGACAGACAGTCAGCCCGTTGACGGATTTGGATCAAAATTTTATACGGACCTACATTCATGACGATAAAACAGTGTACCAAATTTTATCCATCTGGCATTTCAAGTTTTTGAATTATAGCGTTCGCATGACCTCGAACATACAGACAGACAGACTTCCCTTTGACGGATTTTGTACAAAAGTTGATAGAAACCTACAAATTATGTGTAAAGATCACAAACCAAATTTTATCCCCGTAGCTCTAATAGTTATCGAGTTATCGTGTTCACAGACAGACACACAGACACACACAGACAGACAGACATAATTCCAGAATTGTGTTTTTCGGACTCAGGGAGGTCTAAAACGCGGAGATCCGTCAAAATCTCGAGTTCGACTTTTTTGACGATTACAATACTTTCTCTTTGTATACTTCTTATACGAGAAAGTAATAAATGGTGCCCGCAAATTACCCATTGACAAAATCATTTTGTCGATACTCGCACAAAGATAATTTCCCTTGAATATGTTAAGATAAATACATATTCATTTCTCCTTATTTAATTTAGCTAAAATACAAAAAAATATCTTATAGCCCTTTTGGTCTTATGAAACGTAAAAGCCAATTCTTTTGTATGAGCTTGTGTTAACTCTTGAGACTTGTCTTCTACTGGTATAGAACGGATCGCTCTTGAAATGAATGCCAATTAAAATTATTATCCATTTTACTTTCTCGTATACGAAGTATACAAAGAGAAAGCATTTTAATCGTCAAAAAATTCGAACTCGAGATTTTGACGAATTTCCACGTTTTAGACCTCCCTGAGTCCGAAAAACACAATTTTGGAATTATGTCTGTCTGTATGTCTGTGTGTGTGTGTCTGTGAACACGATAACTCGGAAACTATTAGAGATAAAGGGATGAAATTTGGTATGTAGTCTTTAAACATAATTTGTAGGTTTGTATCAAATTTTGGACAACATCCGTCAGCGGGAAGTCTGTCTGTCTGTATGGCCGCGGTCATGCGAACGCTATAACTCAAAAACTTGAATAGCTACATGGATAAAAGTTCGTACACAGCTTTATCGTCATGAATGTAGGTCCGTATAAAAGTTTGGGCCAAATCCGTCAAAAGGTTGACTGTCTGTCGGTCTGTATAAGCGCATCTCCAACGCGTCCGCTATCTCCACACGCATGCGTATTGGACGCAATCTTCTGTGCACGATATTTATTGACTCCTGCTTGGCGCTTTATTTCCATCCGATTCTCCATGCGCATGCGTACTTGGTAGCAATCTGTGCACGCGGAAGGATTGTCCTTGAGCGAAGAAAGAGTAGAAATCGGTATGCATTTAATCGGAACGCATCTCTTCGTATTTGAATTTTTTACCTAAATATTTTCTGATGGTCATTGGATCCTGGGTTACAATAGGTTCGAATTTTTTTTATCCAAGCGGGGGGAGGGGAAACAGCACCTTTTTACTTTCTCGTATACGAAGTATACAAAGAGAAAGTATTGTAATCGTCAAAATATTCGAACTCGAGATTTTGACGGATCTCCACGTTTTAGACCTCCCTGAGTCCGAAAAACACAACTTTTGAATTATGTCTGTCTGTGTGTGTCTGTCTGTGAACACGATAACTCGAAAACTATTAGAGCTACGGGGATGAAATTTGGTATGTGGTCTTTGAACATAATTTGTAGGTTTCTATCAAATTTTGGATAAAATCCGTCCACGGGAAGTCTGTCTATTTGTATGTCCGCTGTCATGTGAACGCTATAACTCAAAAACTTGAATAGCTAAATGGATAAAAATTTGGTACACAGTTTTATCGTTATGAATGTAGTCCGTATAAAAGTTTGGACCAAATCCGTCAAAAAGAGGCGTTCAAATTGCATATTCAATTTCTTTTAATCCGATTCTCATGCGCATGCTTATTGGTAGCAATCTGTTATTGTTGTAAATTTTATTTACAACAATAAATAATGTTTTCAAGCATCAATTGTTAAAAATTTTTTATTTGTTGTAAATCAAACCGATCTCATTATTTCAGCAAATCTTTTATTCACGCGTTTTTGCAAATGTTACGGTTGTGGTAGTATAAATTGTTTTCTTGGGAATTCAATTCCAAAGCAGAATTTTCGCTTTAGTATTCATTGCATTGTCTATTTCATCGCGCCTGCTTCAAAGTAATATTTTTTTGAAACGTGGCAACAGATATTTGATTTCAGGTTTGTTTGTTTTACTTTCTCGTATACGAAGTATACAAAGAGAAAGTATCTCCACTACGAATCTCCACTTAGAAAGTATACGAGAAAGTTTAGGGGAGACCACTCCCGCTGGTTTGATTAGCTCCTATCCGGCACTGTTACAGAGTGAAACCAGCGGGAGTGGTCTCCCCTAAACATTCTCGTATAGCCCTAACAAAGGTGACATTTCCCCGCACCCTCGCGCGGATAAAAATTGCGAATTTTCTGTAAGCACAGAACGCCAATAATTTCCTTCAGCGAGCAGCAAAGGCGAAAAAGCGTGGGTAGAATTTGGCAGTGAGCCGAGACAGAACGTAGACCGGTCGGAAATTTTTCTTGCGTCGTAGAATGGGGAAGACAGTGAAAATGGAATTTGGACGACTTTTTTTTAACCGATTGACACAAAAATTGGACACAAATCAACAATTAAGGTTAGAAGACTAAATACAAAATTTCATTTACCTAACTAATTTTGTTAAGAAGTTATTGCGTTCAAAAGTATGCGATTATACAGGACTGACAGACAGTCAACCCTTTCACGGATTTGGATCAAACTTTTATACTGACCTACATTTATGATGATAAAACTATGTACCAAATTTTATCCAAGTAGCTATTCAAGTTTTTGACTTATAGTGTTCACATGAACGTGGACAGACAGACTTCCCATAGACGGAGTTTGTCCAAACTTTGATAGAAACCTACAAATTATGTGTGAAAATCACACAGCAAATTTCATCCCGCTAGCTCTAATAGTTTTCGAGTTATCGTGTTCACACACAGACAGACATAATTCCAAAATTGTGTTTTTCGGACTGAGGGAGGTCTAAAACGTGGAGATTCGTCAAAATCTAGAGTTCGAATTTTTTGACGATTACAATACTTTCCCTTTGTATACTTCGCATACGAGAAAATAAACCAGCGGGAGTGGCCTC
>BGPR01022007.1:0-25838 GCA_013235015.1 Araneus ventricosus | reverse complement strand
ATCAATCTATAAACAGCGCATTGCTATTTATTTTGCACATATTTTAAAATTACTGGTTAGCATTGACTGTTAAGTTTCATCAATGTGGCTTTAGGCTTCACATTCTGAGCTGATATAGTCTATAAACCGATATAAATCAATTTTACAAAATCAAGCCATGAAAGCTGGTGAAGAAAGGAAAATTTGCTGTCAAATGAGAATTTGTGCTTGTTCTATACATTGTTGTTGATTGAAAATGTAAAAATAGAGAGAGGACTGTCTTACAAAAAATAACTTGAAATTTTACAAAGTCACAAATGCCATATATTCAAATATCTTGAGACTATAATTTAGACTCATTGGAAGAAGAAACTCATTTGAGTTACAAAAGTTTTTCGTAAATCTTGTTTATTCAGTCAATTGCTTACTCACATACAAAAAGGAAAAGCATCTTTCTTGTAATGTCTGAAGCAAAGCATACCCTTTTTCATATGTAAGAAAAACATTTTGCTTGTGAGATCTTTTGCAAACGATTTGCTGAAAAAAGCATTTTAAAGAACATTTGTCAATGCCATGTTAAAGAGAAAACTAATGTTTGTGATGTGTGTGGCAAAATATGTGCTAAAATGAGTTATTTAAAAGCACATTTATCAACAAATGCTAAAGAGAAAACTCATGTTTGTGACATGTGTGGCAAGGGATTTGTTAAAATGTGTTATTTAACAGCACATTTGCTTATTCATACAGGAGATAAACCATTTGTTTGTGAAATATGTAACAAAGGATTCACTCAAAAGAAGCATCTTAAGCAACATTCAATTACTCATACAGGAGAGAAACCATTTGCTTGTGAAATATGCAACAAAGGATTCACTCAAAAGGAGCATCTTAAGCAACATTTACTTATTCATACAGGAGATAAACCATTTGTTTGTGAAATATGTAACAAAGGATTCATTAAAAAGTGTAATTTAAAGCAGCATTTACTTACTCATACTGGAGAGAAACCATTTGTTTGTGAAATATGTAACAGAGGATTTACATTAAATGGTAGTTTAAAATTGCATTTGTATGCCCATACAAAAGAAAAGCCTCATGTGTGTGATATATGCGACAAGCAATTTGCTCAAAAGAAAAGTTTAAGGAGACATTTACTTGTTCATTCAAAAGAAAATATCTCGTCATCATAAAATATATATTGCACAGAATTTGTTGAAAAGCAAACACTGAATATCTGTTTACATACTTGTATATACCTCATGATTGTGTGTTTGTCGAAAGTGGTTTCCTCAAAAATCTTATATAAATCTCCATTTATTTACTTTTACTAAATCCTCGCATGTGCAATATAAGCAACAATGACTTTGCTTTTAAGTCTTGCATCAGATGCATTTCATGTGAAAGGAAAACTTTGTACTTTTGAGCTATATTCTCTATACTAAAATTTGCATACAAATAAAAAATGGTTAATGATAACAAGATTTTTTTTTTTAATTGTATTTATTTGCTCATAGAAAAGAACTTTTTGATATATGGACAACATCCCCCCCCCCACACACACACTCACACAAATGCTGAATTGCCATTAACCTACAAATGAATATCTACTTCACTATAGATGTGATGTGTTTCAGAATTTTCTCATAAACTTCGTGAAAAAATATGTGCATACGTACAAGAAAATACTATTCTTATGAAATTATACTTTTTTTTAATGATAGGGCAGATTGGCCAATTTGTGTTCTGATTTATTTTATTTTATTTTCATCTGTACATACACTGTCAAACCCATAAAAAAAGTATCAATAGTAATTAAAAATAGTTTTTAATTTCTGATTATCCATGAAACCCTGTACATAAAATGTAAGGTAAGATTAGTCTTTTATGAAAAAAATATTTTTCAATCAATCACATTGTTTATATTTGTAAGAGATTTAAAAATATAATTTTTAATCTAATTGTAATTAAATGTGTTTTTTAAAATACTGATATATTATCTGACTCATTCATTCTATGTATTGCCTAGTTTAAGTAAATTAAAACTTTTCATCAAAATGTTACTTAATTTTACAAAATTAGAATGAGGATAAAAATCCCAAAAGTCTACTTATTCTGAAAAATTTTAGATTCTGCTTTTTTGCCCTTGATTTCAGCAGGTATGGGCAGTGTGAGAATGCCTGAAAAGTTTTGAAAGTCTTGAATTTTTTTCGCTGACTAATTCACAAGTCAACAGCTATGAAAATCTTTGTATCATAATATTAAGATACTGTCAAAAATGTTTCATAAATTTTTAAATGTTAAATTTATGTCTATCATTAGTCAAATTTAAATTTTCAAAGCATCATTTAAATTTTTAATAATAAAACCAACATTCTTGATGGTCATCTGCAATTTAAATGTTTTGTTATTTTAGTTTGTCATTATATGTGTTTCTTAAAAACTTGCATCTATAGAGATTAATTAAAATCAATAATAATTTAGGTTCAATTCATAGCCCTCCTTATTTGTTAAGGAGAGTTTAGAACATGCTCTGTTAATGAGGTGATAAACTTTTTTACGATAAAAAGGAAGACACAAATAAATTGAAGAAAAAAAATATCGTAAATAAAAGAAACATTTCATTCATTGCAACAATATTACAGAATACACTATAAAACGTTTAAATGCATAATAAAAACATTTGTAATATTTTAAATTGTAATCGTGCTTACGTGCCTATTAATTGATATTTAAATGTGTACTTTTCCATGGAATGAATTTTTTTGTCAATATATGATCTAACAATATATTGGAAATAGAACAGAAATAGATTTGCAACACATCAGCTCAGCATCCATCTAATTTGGAGATTTGCAGATTAGTCTTCAAATCTCGAAAAGGAGGACACTGTTTGAGGGAAGCCAGAACCTGTCCTTCTTAAAGAAGGAGAATTAGTCACCTTTCTGTTAAAGGTCTGTATGTCATTTATATTGCAAAGCTGCATTTGAATTAAGAAGGCAGGTGCAGCTTCTGATTTTTTTTTTTTTGTAGAATTAAATCAAATACAAATAATTCATTTCATGATTTTAAACTTCACCCATTCTGATGTAATTGTCATATGTCTGTCCACCATATATTGTCTTGAATGCACAAATTTCAATGCCCTGTGTTTGCAATATTTTGAAATGCCTTTCATTTCATTATCAATTTTACTTGATAAAATGCCTCATGTTCACCTTTTTCATTTTTTTAAATCCCTTCTTGCTCAGTGTCATATGTCAGGCTGTTTTGTGCCCATATTCTATTTAAATCCATAATTAAGTCAACGTAGCAATTAATTTTAAATACATGGTATCCCTTACCATCTTAAATAGATTGAAATAAGAAAAAATATACAAAATGGGTGGTGGCATCTAATTAGGAGGTTATATAAAAATATAAGGCGAGGGGTTAAAGTCCATTAAGGTTTATTTACTCCAAGTTTGATAATATTTTAGAGTGCCCTTTTTTGGATTTGTTATTATATCAGTTTTATTATCATCATGTTACATTGATAGGACTTAAAAAATTTTGTTTGAAACCCTAGTCCAATTCTTGGCTCATGCCGCATAAACAACCTAATCAGAAATCGCTGCTGCTGTGGTATTGAAAAGATATCTAAAGTTGAAACATCACAGTAAAGTAATCAAACTGAAATCTTTGAGATCTGTAAAATTTGGGCAGTAAACTTATGTATTAAAACTGTGCAGCTGATAATGTATGGCTTCAGGTTTATCAATTATAGCTGCTTTTGCCCTTTTAGTTTTCATATGGGTAAAAAAATCACAAATTATTTGTTCCTCCCATTCATTTTTTTTTCTTTTTGGATCTTCACAAAATAGTGAAGCACTGGTCATTTGCAAAACACTGTCATAGAAATCTTTTATTTGAGTGCAAAAATGAATCTGAAATGGTATGAATGTGGTTTCCTTTCCATACCCATGATGCTTCTTTGTATTTAACTTAACACAACACTTTATAAATTCATCGAAATTTTTGTAATCATAGATATAAACATTTTAATTTATGTATGTTTTCATATAAAACTAATTATCTGGATTTCCTCTTAAAAAATTCAGCAAAGCACAGTATCTTCATGGTTTTCAATTGAAAAATTTGATATTTTCTTTCAGAAATGTGCTTTCTAAAATAGAAAAGACATAACATATATACATATGAATATAGCATATAGCTTCAAAGCATTTAGATATTTTGGGAAGTTTTTGGTATTTGGAATCTTTGGTGCAAAATTTCTGTCTGGTTACAACTTTTTATGTTGCCACCTTTTTGATGACCACCTTATTCACTGGGATATTAGTTGTTTTAATATCTGCTAATTGTCTCGGGTGTAGTTTATTTTATTCCTAACTCCCTCTCAAGTTTTTTGAACTTCAAACTTTATGTGATATTTAAACTTTAGTATTTTAGATGATTCACACCTGACCTTTATTCATTGTACTTTGCACCCTTCGAAAGGTGCTAATTCATGTGGAATCACTTAGCATAAAAAAATTTAACCCAATGTGTCATCTAACTGAATGTTGTCTTATGGCTGCCTTCATGTTCTTTTCCTCCTGCAATATGTGCAATAGATTCCAAAATTAAATTTATATGGAAAAATGAAGTAATTTAGTAGTGCTAGATGAATTGAAAATGTTTATGAAAATATAAAAACAATAAGTGAAGTCATTCAATGTAAAAGTTGTGTGTTATACTACTGCATATTTTTTTGTTGATATTTAATAAGGTTTTGCTCACAGATTCTGCAATATTGTAATGCACTATGGTAAGAAAGCAAAATTTCAAGTACATCAAGTTATTTTACATCTGTGTTTAGAAATGAAAAAACTGTAATTATTTTTTATCATTGGTTACTTTTGAAGTAAATTCTTAATTGTAATTCTTCCAAAATTAAAAGACAGCCTTCAAAATGTGTATGAAAACTTGCACAATGAAACTTGCTGAATATGTAAGAAATAAACACCATCTTCCTGTCTCATTATTATTTTCAGGAAAAAAAGTTTTCTTATTTAACTATTTGTACAAACAATGAAACCAGTGTTAATTTCATTGCAACTATGAAAAATATTGTTGCAAAATATATTTATATATATATATATATATATATATTTTAAAATCTAAAATTAGAGTTGCATGACAAATATAGTGATATGATTGAAAATCTAATTTCCAAAATATTAAGATGTAAAATCTTTTTCATGCATTTTAAAATGGATGCATTAATATATCATAGTTTAATCATTATATTAATTAGTAATAATGCGAAATGTTTGCTTCATTAAGCTGTTTGTTTTCTTTTCTTTCTAAATCTTTCAGATGAAGGAATGATTTTGTTTCCTCTGTAGCTACTGATGAACTACCCCCTTATTGTACTAATAGAGAGTAAGGGAATAGTGCAAAAGTAATGAGGCAGAACTGGTCTCGTATTGTACAGCTCCTCCCTTAGTATTTCTGGCCTTTCAGCTGATAGCGGGTGCGATGAAAAACGTGTGTTTAAAGTAAACAAGTGGGTTCATTCATCAGTTTGTCCCCTCGTTAATGGTTCCGTTCATCCTCATTACTTAATACAAAAGAATCCCGCTAATCCTGACAAGATGGGATCGGACCCTGCCCGGATGAAATTGAATTTGCTTTAAAACGCACGTAATATAAGTTTTGGATGGATAAAATTATTTTTTAAAATCTTTTTTTCATGAGTATAAGCAACTTTTCCTACAGCTTGGATGGGCAAAGCTATATATATATAAAAAAAATCTATGTTTTTTTTTCTTAAGTGCATGCAACTTTTCCTCTAGCTTAATTTTAGTTTTAATTCTATTGTATACATAGACGTTTTTTAGCCTACGAACTGATATATAATTATTATATACATATGTACAATTACATTTTTAAAATGATTTACCCAGATAGCACATAAGTTTGCAGCAAGTTTGATTTTGACTTGATATTGCCTTGTCATCACAAATTTGACGCGTCAAACTTGAAGCGAGCTTGTGGCAAACTTACAATGCAAATCCGTCAACCCTCCTTGCATAACAAGTTTGTGACAATTTTGTCACGTCAAACTTGCGGCAAAATGACTCAGCTAAAACTTCGCATTGTTTCTGCTCATGACAGAGTAGACAACAGCGCATGTGCGGAAATTAGGCGCTAAAAAAACGGAGTCATTTCTTACTTCTTTTCTCCTCGAGCTGTGTAAAGAACAAGTAGCGTATTTTTTCTTTGTCTCTCATGTCACCCAAGAAAAAGGTATTTATTCTCACATGTTTATTCTTATCATTTTATTAGCAATTTTTCTTTGTACGGTAAAAGAAAATTTATATAATAGAAAATATAATAAATTTATTAAATATAATTTAAATATTTTTCTAAAAATTAGAATTGTTGAAAAGTATTTCTGTTAACGACTTATATTGTATACCATTTAGACGGCTTTATGGCTTATTTTTTATACATTGGAATATAAAAAATCTGAATATTTATATAAATTTTCATATTACTTTTTCTGCATTATAACAAATTATTTAATATTTTTATAAATGTTTGAATTCTGTACCATAAATGCCCTAAAGAAACAATGCTGAAATAACTAAATTTAGAAATATGGTACATGTTTTTAATTAAATACTTTTTAAATTTACTTTACTTTAGGTTTATGTATTCTTTACTTTAGATTATGTAGCTGGTCAAAACTTTTTATTCAAAAGATTCCTCACACATTGTAGAGTTGAAATTTTTGTTGGAGCTGGTTATCAAAGCATATTTAAATATATTTTTTCGAAAATTAGATGCCATTGTATGAAAAATAATGAACCTTTGTTCAATTGTTTGATTGTAAAAATATGTTAAGGCAAACATGAAGCTGGATATAGGAAAGCAAAATATAGAGTTCATATTAATGATTTTCTTTAAATATAGATTTATTCTTTAGATTTGCTTGTTAATTATATACTCCTATAAAAACAAAATAAATTTGTTCTAGCACTATGATTTTTCCCTCAGATTTGTGCATTGTTCTTCATTTTTGAATGATAAAAAGTTGTTACATAAATAATTCTTACAAAGCTGACACATTCTTATACTTCGTAAGCTGTAATGCTGTATAAATTAAACTAATGCAATAAAAATTAAATTAAATTTTGCTTGAAAACATGATAAAGTTTTATTATTTAAATTTTATAAAGTAATTTAAAATAAAAAAAATAATGCCCCAATATAACTAAAGTAAGAAATATGATCAAGGTTTTTAATTAAACACTGTTTTAATTCATTTCACTCTAGATAGGGTAGATGCTCCAGTTTTGGCCACATTAAAGAGAAAATTTGAAATGGAAATTTCACAGTGGATGACTGTTTTAAAGCATATTAAATCATACTTGTACTATACTTTAGCAAATTTTATTGGCTTTCTACTAGTTATAAAATTTTTCTGAAGAATATTTTAGATTTTGAGTTATTAATTTTTAAATGAAACCCAATTTTCCCCAGTTTTGGCCACTTCTATGCACCAGTTTTGGCCACACTAATATTATATTTTTAACAGACCTTTTAATAAATTTTCATCAAAAATAAATCATTTTTATGCAATATGTATCATTATTTTCTGTTATTTTAAATTGATTTTTTTTATGAATTTATAAAGATATGTAATAAAATTTGCCTCGGCTGATTTTAGCTGCAGATTTCTATTTTAAAAGAAATGAAACAGGAATGCAGAAAACGATTTAATTTGGGTGATAAAATATGAAAGAAAAAATGGGTAGAGGAATAAACTTACATTGCAAATACTTAAAGCATATTTTTTTTTTTTTTTTTTTAATCTTAAAAATCAAGAATTTGCATTATTATACTCACTAACAATATCCACAAATATATATTTTTTAATTGCGACATTAATCAAATTAATCAATCATTTTTAAAATTAGAGCAATCCATGCACTTAAAGGAATTATCCCTCATCACTTGAGTCAAGTTCCTCAAGTTATTTTCTAGCATAAATATGAGGTAAACATTCAAAATGGAGATGTTTTTGACATTCCATTTTGAATGGCCTTAACTGCATTAGCAACTTTAGATGGTAAGTAGCAAAATCTTTTTTATGGAAATGCTACCTGCCTTCTTATTTTTGATTGGAGCCATTACTATGTAAAATGAAAACAAAATTAAATTGTTTACCTACTTTTATTTCAGAAACAAAACTAAATCGGTTACTTTTTATTTCTGAAACAAAACTGTATCATTTATTTTTTATTTTAGAAACAAAACCAAATCAGTTGCTTTTATTTTAGAAATAAAACACAATTATTTGCTTTTATTTTAGAAATAAAACACAGTTATTTGCTTTTATTTTAGAAACAAAGCTAAAATAGTTGATTTTATTTCATCCAGACATTCTTAAATTTATGTAATGGCTTAAAACACAATAATGAAGCATGTGGCCAAAACTGGAACACTACATGTTCCACTTTTGGCCACTTGCACAGCCAAAACTGGCACATATAGTAAATTTAAAGTACCAGTTTTGGCCACCACTCATTTAATCTTAAAAATAATTAATTTTGCTATGAAATCAGAATAAAAAGAAAGCTTAACTCTTAAACCCTAGGGGTAATCAGTTTTTGAGAGCCTGATGATGAAAAACTGCAAAACCTTAACAGTTGTGAGCATACAATGCATGATCATGTTTGTAATTTTTTTGCAAACCACTTGTTTGAGAAAAATGAACCAATCGGATTGAAAATAGTAAAATAAGGATTGTTTAAAGTGCTGGATTGCATGTTATTGGTTAATTTGAAATTACTGTTTAATTAATGGAAAAACAGATCCAATGTGGCCAAAAGTGGAGTATCTACCCTCCATATATATGTTAGCTGGTCAAAACTTTTTATGCAAAAGATTCCTTATGTATATACCACATGTTGTAGAGATAGTTAAATTTTTCGTTCGAGCTTTCTATCAAAGTGCATTTAGATTTTTAATTTAATGTTATTTTTGTATACAATTGTTTATAATTTTAGAATAACTGATGTGTAATAAAAAGATACACACCTGATGTGTGGCTTATATTATGCTGTTATTGAAAGTAACTGACATATACGCCTGACAAATGCTCAATACCGTTATTGCTTTTATGTAGCATAGATCTTTTAGCATTTTATTTTTCATATTAATTTAATGCTATATCTTTCTAATGTAAAATAAAATATTTTACTTTTGATAAACAATTGCAAATATTTGAAAAATTTATATTTTATTTTAAGCCAACTGATTGAGAATGTGCCAAATCTGGAAACCATTCCAGTGATGGTGAATAAATACTGAAACATGTATAAAGTTTAGCAATGTGCATGAACAAAGTTCTAACGTCCTCCTATTAGGCAAAAACTGACACAAATCAATATATAGCCTTAAATTTTAAAAAATTGTAACTTAAAAACATTAATTTCTTTCTTTACTTGTTTTTCTTATTTAATTATTTAGGTGAACCTGTTCCATATGTTAAAGTACTGGAGAAGTATTTATGTTTAAAGTCCCTACTCTGATTTCATAAATTTTATGTATGACTTTTAACAATGCAAAACATATTGCAACCATTCTAGTTTGTTTTCTGTATTATAATGTGTTTTAAAATAACTGAGTTTGTTTGTTCTGTGTCAGTTTACAAATATTTAGTGAATGTTCATATCAAAAGTTGAAATTGCGAGTTTGAAGGTGAGCTGTGACAGAAAACATCTTGCTTTCTGGAGGCTGCAGAAGGGACCTGTTTATACCATAGAAAAGTAAGTCTAGTAGTGCCCAAGGGAATATCAGGAATAATTTCACACTTTCAGATCCATCAACACTTGCAGTTTCTAATTAATTTTTGTTCACTATTTAGAAAATGAAAAGGTACATTGAAATATACCATGGAATTTTTTTTCTTTCCTTAGCCAAAAATGTCACGTAAGAGTTTCCTTGACAAGATGGGGGTAGAAGAAACACATTAGAAAAAAATGTAGAAACTAATGAAGAGAGCACAACTGTGAATGCTGAAGAAAATACTTGTGATTCAGGAGAATTGGAAGGTGCAGGTTTTGATGCTGGGAAAAGAAACACTGAAATTGGTGAAACGAGGAATAGTGATAATGTAGGATCTCGTACATCTGCATCACAAGGATCTATTCTTGCTGAAGAAATAGCATGGAACAATCTTATTGATGAGCCTCTTCTTGCAGATGAATCAGATTATGAGTATGAAAATTCCTTACCCAGCCAAACAAAAAATGAGAAACTGCGGGATGACCTAAAAAACTGGGCAGTTCGTTTTCATATTAGTCATGTAGCTATTTCAGCGCTTCTGTGTATTTTAAGAATGCACAAATGTTTCAACTTGCCATGTGATCCCAGGACTTTGTTGCAAACTCCTTTGACTGTACCTGTTGAATCAGTTTCATCTGGACTTTATTCTCACATTGGTTTAGAATATAAGTTAATAAAGTTATGGAGTAAAGTGACAGAAGTTGTGGATTCCAATTATTTAATGATTGATGGACTGCCACTCTTCACAAGTAGCTCCCAGTCATTTTGGCCAATTATGGGTTTTGTAAATAATGTTAAGCAAATTAAGTCTATAGTATTTCCAATTGGCATTTTTTTTGGAAAAAAGAAACCAGTTTTTCTTTTCTTAAAGCATTTGTGACAGAGGCAGTAAATCTTGTACATAATGGCATAGTTTTAAAAGGGAAAGTCATGAAAGTTGTAATACAGGGTTTTGTATGTGATGCTCCAGCAAAATCTTATGTATTGGGCATTAAATCTCACACTGGTTATTCTTCTTGTACCAAGTGCACACAAACTGGAACTTGGCATCATAATCGTATGACTTTTCCTTATTTTGATTCTTTGCCCAGAACTCATGAAGAATTTTTGTCTAAAAAAGATGAAGATTTTCAAATAAATGATATACTATTAGTTAATATCCCAACTATTCATTTTATAAAATCTTTTCCACTAGACTATATGCACTTAGTATGCTTGGGTGTAGTCCGTACCCTTTTTTATGTATGGTTATTTGCACCAGTACCTTTAAAATTTCCGCATAGACTAATTGATTCTCTTTCCTCCAATTTTATCTCTCTTTCTGTTCATATTCATTGTGAGTTTTCAAGAAAACCTCGTGCTTAGATGAAATAAAACGATGGAAAGCAACCAAATTCCGTCAAGTTTTGTTGTATACTGGGCCTATAGTTTTTAATAATGTTTTGAAATCCGAGTATAAATCGATCTATGAAAATTTCTTAAGCCTTTCTATTGCTATGTCTATTCTGTTGAATCCCCAATATTGCTGTAAACATCTTAAGTATGCTGAAAGTCTTTTGGTGCATTTTGTGAAAACATGTGTGAAACTGTATGGTTCACAATATATAACTCATAATTTTCATGGTTTGACACACATTGCTGATGATGTTTTGACATTTGGTCCACTTGATTCATGCAGTGCTTTTAAATTAGAAGATTTTATGCAACAATTTAAAAAATGTATAAGGAAAGGAGATAAACCACTTCAACAGTTGGTCAAAAGACTTAGTGAAATGTCAAACTCTGATTCTTGGTTCTCTGATTCTTCTCTTCATATCAATAATCCTACATTTTCTAGCCATCACTTTTGCGGACCGCTTTCAGCAGGTTGTGCTGCTTTCCAACAGTATAAAATACTTCAGTTCCAATCTTTTAAAATTACAACTACACATCCTAACTCAATGTGTTGTTTGAAGGATGGAAAGGTGGTAGTTGTTTCCAATATTGTGTTTTCCAATGTATCACAAGGTATGGTTATACTTTGCAAAGAGTTTTAAAAAAAGGAAAATTTTTATAGCAATCCTTTTATAGAAAGTTCTGCCTTGGGCATACATTTAGAGAGTAATTTATCATCCGAGTTACAAGAAAAGCTTGTTTCGGATATTTCCCAGAAAGTAGTCTTGCTTCCTTTTCAAACTAAATATGTAGCTTTTCCAATGCTTCATTCAGATAAATGAAATTATTTATTACATAGTAATATTCCCACAAGAAATGTTGCACTGGTGCAAAATATTCTAGTTTTTGATCAGTTTTGCTTTAATAAATTCAGTATTTTATTCTTAGTTCTTTTTTCAGCATTTCATAAAATCTAACTGGACAAATATTGTATTACATGATATTCTTGACAATATTTTTATGAGTGTTGAACCATTTATTTTTACAGGCAAAATAACTTTTAATTTATTTATTAGCTTGTTCCCACCTATATATTACTTATACCTATATACAGGGGTGTAAATTTACCAGGTGACTAAATTTTTGGTACTAGCACAAAGCAAAGTTGTATAATATACAAAAGTAAATACAGTATTATAGAAATTTCAAAATTAAAATTATTTTTGTTCCAAAGAATTGAATCTTGATGAAGTGGTGCCTTAAGTACAAGACTCAGTACATATGTAAATGTATCACAGACTTCTTTCATTCACATTTCTGGTAGTTCATGAATTTCAGTGATAATATTACTTCCAGCAATAACAAAACTATCTAATACAGGTTAAGCAATTTTTTTAAGTACATCAGAGAGAGTGTTATTAAAGATTGTTTGCAAGGATAATTAATATTGTAAGCTTGCCACTGTGATCTTAAATCTTTAATGTGATTGACTTAAAAAAAAAAGCTGGATTTAAACCCTCTGTCATTTTCTTATTTTTCAGAACTCAATATGTATGCCTTGGTTAAATTTTTGGATGAAAGTGATGCACCAGGAATTGTGTGCTCTCACTGAATCAACAAATTTCAAAATGTGTGTCTTTATCCTAATGTTAGAACAAATGAGGCTAGAGACAAACTGCTGTGAAGACATGCTGACTCAGGCCAGGATTGGTCTTCATGTCGAATAAAAATTTTGCATAATTATGGTAAGAGATTTTAAAATTTTCTTTTTGTATGTATATATAGAGAGAGAGAGGAGCATGATCTAATGCACCCTTTTGAATTAAATATAAAATATGTTTTTAAAAATTATACAACAGTGGTTGATTGTTAATTTTCTTAACCACCTGCCAATTCAAATCTCATTCAATTTGGGAAATACTTGAGATAACTTATCAAGTGGCTAATATAGTGGTGGTCTTTTTTACTTTCTAGGCAGTTTTAGTGCAGCTTACAAACACTACTTACGACAAGCTGAGGAAACATCAAATTTAGAGAGTGAGGATGAAAATCTTAACAAAAGGCCTCGCAAAAAAACAAAGACGCCTTTAATGTATCCAGGAGAGGAATCGGATGAAGATTGCGCACAGATTCTATCACAGAAAAGTACAAGGAATAGCGATTTGATTCCATATCCAGTCCCCCCAAGAGATCCAAGTCCAACTTTCGACCATACTCCACCTTCACCCTGTTCCATTTCTCTAATACCAACCACAGCAGGTCCTTCACAGCTTGAAAAAACTCCATCTTCCCATTCAAATAAACCAGCTGCATTCTCCTCAGGTAAATGCAATTGATCATACCTATATCAATGGGACAAATAAGCATGATTATGAAAATCCACATTATTTAAGTAAAATTTAAAGAATAATAATTTACCATTTGAACACTTAACCTTTTAAAATTAATATTATTTAGCATATTCGATACCTTTATTGTCTTAGAATCTGCATATGTATCCAATAAATGCAATACATTAGGAATTGTACGTCAAATTAATTTTGTTTGCATATATTGTGTTTTATATTCACAGGCCAAACTATAGTGAATGGGAACTTGGTAGCATGGATGGCTGACATTTCTCTTAAAGTTCAGCAGCTGCAGGGCAAAATGGATGTGATGTTACAAAATCAGGAAAAAATACTGTTGCAGCATCATCAGAAAGAGATGAAAGTATTGAAAACCTAGAGACTCTTGGAAGTCTCCCAATTGGTGATGATGGCAGCTTTATGGAGTTTGATAAGAAACTATCACAGGATAGTCATTTTCAACATTTGTTGGTAAGAAATATATAATTCTCAGTTTTAAAGTACCGAAGAAAAAAAACTTGTCATTAAAGAATGAAACCATTCAGAAGAAATAAATATAGCATATTTAAAAATGTGTGAAACTTAATCATAAAAATTAGTTAAGAATATTATAATATTTGTAATAAAATAATAGCTGTACTTTGGAAAAAATTGTAATATATTGAAAATATAATTTTTCTTGTGTTAATATTGATGATTTACTTTTGATTTAATCCCCAGATAAAGGTTTTAGTTTCTGTGGGAGGTAAGGACATGTGATGCCATATCCATAATATATTAAGAAGGGTGCTAAGTGATGAGGTGGCTGAGTTGTACACTATAAGTGGCAAGAGTACGTTAAAAGATTGTTACAGAAGATTGTTGTCCCTTTCTTGTTACAGAATTCTCAAAGTCAATTTTTAGTAAGTATGCCTTTTCTTGTAAAAATTATATAAATAAAACATGTAAACTATAATTTAAAATGCTTTTGGTTTAGAAATCAAATGGTTTAACTACTCTAATTCAGGGTAAATGACACCTTGTGTAACTCTACTTTTGTGTACCTCGAAAGTAATTTTGACATATCATTTTTGGACACTTCTCTTGCAATATAATTTTATTTGCGTTCTTTAATTTATAAATTTTTATTTTCCAAATACTGTATATAATGACTTATTAACTGTTTTGAGAAGCTGTGTAGAGAATGGGTTAAAATTTAAATCCTTATTTTATGGTCATTTACAGATAACGTAGTTTATTTTTGTCTAAAGAATAACTAATCTATAGGAACTGTGTTAAACTTGTATAAGCAAAAGATAATCTCCCATAGTTTATTCCTGTATGTTTTTGTAGTTGCTTGTCAAAGGGTATTTAAAAATATGGCTACTGAAGTAAAGGTGAATGATGCTGTGGCTGATTGGTTGCACCAAGCTAAAGTTCGAAGAATTCGAAGGTTATTTATTTATTTATTCTTTTCAATATTTAGATTACTGTTTTTGAAATGATGATTATGTTTTATTTTTAAAAAAAATATATGATTAAATGAAAGAAATCAAATTGTTATTATTGTTTTTTAAATGTTATCTTTATTGTTTTGTATTATGCATTTTGCCAAAAGCCAGACTTGACAATAATGTGACATAACCCACATTATTGTCAAGTCTGGCTTACCTGGAATATCTATGGCCTATTGTTGGTCGAAATCCGTTTACTTGTTTGCACCAGAGAAAGTTTTTAATATTTTTAATTTAATGTTTTATTACCTCCTAGCTATTCTACCTTTAACATGAAAGTATTTTGGTTAATTGGGGAGTTATCATTTGTGGTCACCTTAAAAAACTAACTGTAAGCATAATTCTTAAAAGCTGTGAAAATTTATCTTATGATTTTTTGAAAATGTGTTAATTTTTTCCCCTTCTATTTCAGGATGAAAAGACATGAAAAAAATATGGAGAAGAATGCAGAATTGGTTTAACCTTGGGATGTAGAAGAAGGATGTGGAATAATTTTAATTGAGTATTTTTGTTATTGTTAATAATTTATTTTCTGTTCCAGGATGCAACAAAACCTTAAATGGGGGGAGGGAGGCAGGAATATGTGAAATATATTTAATTATGTATTTTTATAATTCTTTTTTTTATGTTTCAGGGTAAAATGCGAAAAATATAAGTTTGTCAATACTATTATTTATAAATTAATAGTTGTATGTCAAACTTTTATAATATTTTATTTTTTGTTTGTTTCAGGGTGCATAGGTGATTCGAGATGTAGCCAAACCTCAGGTGGGGGGGGGGGGGGGCAGGGAGATGTAAAGTATATCTTATTAAGTATTTTCCCAATTGTTAACAATTCTTTTTTTTTTTTCTGTTTCGGGGGACAAAGCATCCACCAAAAAAATTGCTGAAAATATTTGTAAGCAATTCTTTGTAATTGCACATTATACTATTATTTGTAAACAATTCGTTGTAATTGAGTATTATACTATATTTGTAAACAATTCTTTGTAATTGTGTATTATACTATTATTTGTAAAAAATTCTTTGTAATCGTGTCTTGAATAAATTCATGTATAAAGATGAAATTGATTTCTTTTTATTCATAAGGGAATTATAATTTCAGAATTAGTTTTTCTTTCTAGATTAACTAGGCTTCCAGTGTTTCAGAAATATACTAAATTTTGTCTGCAAAACTTATACCAAATTAAAGTGAATCATATCTTCCTTTAATAAAATTATGTATAAATTTGTACTTAGGTTGTTTTTTTTTTATGTAATGAGAATGTTCAGATTTAAAACAAAATTAGAATTAGTTACACATGAATCAAATACACTCATGTCCATAAATTAAGGATAATGAAGTTCAGGCAAAGAAAGAGACAGAAGCAAAACAAATTTGACTTATTTGTAAAGTCTATTTATTAAACAAAAGATAAAGAGCAAAACAGATGCTATATGTTTGACATAATTAATAAAAATTGCGATTTTTACTCCCTGGAGCAAATTTCAAAAAAGAACCTATTTACAAAAAACAGTATAATATGGTTAGTATGATGGTTAATACGGAGTATGTCTCCCGGACGATGCAATACAGGCCTTACAACGCCTAGGTATGCTGAGTATCAAATTATCAATCTGATCTTGGGGAATATTACACCACTCATCAAGCAATTCCCTCCGAAGTTCCGGTAGACAGGTGGGAGGGGGTTGACGGGCTGCAATTCGTCGGCCAAGCATATCCCACACATGCTCTATTGGATTCAAGTCCGGTGAGTATGCTGGCCAATCCATACGGGTGATATCCTCCGATTGAAGGCATTCGTCTACAATGTTTGCACGGTGAGGACGGGCGTTGTCATCCATAAACAGAAATTCAGCACCCATGACGCCCCGAAACAAACGTACATGTTGTTCCAGAATGACATCCCGATAGATGTGGCCTGTCATCGTTACACTCTGAACATGCAGGTCAGTTCTGGAACCAAGAATAATTCCTCCCCAAACGAGCCATCCTGCACCACCGTAACGTTGTCGTTCAATGGTGTTCTCTTGGTGGTAACAGGTACCTGGCGCTCTCCATATGAAAATCCGGCGAGAATCAGACTGCAAACTAAACCTGGACTCGTCGGAAAACATCACACAAGACCACTGTTGCGGTGTCCACAATGCATGCTCTCTACTCCAGGCTAATCGCAGGCGACAGTGAGTTGCGGTAAGTGGAACACATCTGACAGGCCTACGAGCATATAGACCAATGTGCCCTAAGCGTCTGTACACGGTCTGCCTTGAAACTGTCGTACCGGTGGCTGAAGAGAGCTGACGAGACAGGTCTGATGCTGTGCTCCGTCTGTTTCTTTTGGCAGTAACTGCCAAATACCGGTCCTCATTCGGCGTTGTAACTCGGGGGCGACCTGCTGTAACATCTACTCACATTACCATCATCTTGGAATCGTTGCCAAAGCCCGGAGATGACACTCTGGGCGATTCCAAGTTCCTCGGATACTTCCAGCTGGGTACGTCCACATTCCAGTCGTCCGATAATTCTACCACGTAAAAAATCATCCAAATACTTCCTTTGTACCATAACTATGCGGTTATTGCACTGAAAGGCTTTTAAAGCGCTTGTGAACAATTTTACTTCTTTGCCACCATTCCTTATATACCCCTCTCTTACACTCTCGCAATTGTGACGTACTATCCGCGCCATCTGGTGGTTTCCTGTAATTTGCATATTCTTCTTCAAGATGTGTGTGATAATTCTACAGCTGAAATTTTTATTTTAGAGTTCAATTTCTGTGTGATTCTGAATTATCCTTAATTTATGGACATGAGTGTATATTATTATGCACCAAAAAAAAGTTTTACTAAATCTATTTATTAATAAAAGCTTAAAATTTATATAATACATAATAATATTTTGTCACAGTAAGTTTAATTTTAAATCTTATTTTCAGTTCAATTATTTGAAGATGCTCTTGTCTTTTCAAATTTATTACTTTTGTTTCTTTTCGATTGCCTTCTTAAAGGTTTTAATGTGGGTGTTTGCAATTGAAGAATTGTGTGATGTGTCCAGGAAAAGATTGTAAATTAATAGATATATATTTATGGCAATTTATTTGAGAAAGGAATAAGTTCCAGGATTATTTTTAAATGCCGAGCAATAAGTATAGATTATACAAGAAATTAGAATTGCTTGTCAAGCAGATATTTATGTGACAGTTTAAAGTTCATAACACATGACAAAGCAACATCTTTCAATAAATACATTTCATTCAACCATTTAGAAAAGTCTCTATCCTTAGGTGCAACAGACAACATTAAGAATGCCTTTTCTATATCCGCACTAATACCGATTGGATACATTCTAAATCTATCAAGAATATCAGGTATTAATTCTATAAGATTAATTCCCTTAAATAAACATTCGTTCAAAGAAGGATTCCCCCTCTCAGAGGCAGAAGCGTCAAAAACCGGACGAATATTAGTAGTTTGGCTATCTAATTTAATCACTAGCCGGTGTGATAAATAATGGCATTATCTATTCAATTCGAAATCTGGCACGCGTTCAATAATGTTCAATTTTTCCCAATCCTGAAATACTTTCTGATAAGCCGAAAAAAATTCCCCTTTTTCAAATCTGTTAATCATTCTTTCATGTCTTTTCCAGACTAATTATTTATTACTGGGTAAATTCTTAGAATCGTATTTCCATGGAAGTTCTACTTTATATCTTCCATCAGGAAGAATTTTCATTTTGTCATTAAGTCATTTAAATCAAGATCGCCCTTTTCTTTTTCAGTTTCGGTTGGGCTCGATATCCCTAAAACCTCAAGTTTCCAAAGTTTATTGGTACGTTCATGGAATGCATTGATAATGTCGTTAAAATATTATCCTTTTTACATGAGGCCTTTCCAAATACAGTCCAACCCAGTTTCGTTTCTACGGCTGTTAAGCCGGACTCTAATTCAACAGTATTTCCTGTCAATAATTTTCCTAAGACATCTGCTCCGATCAAAAGATTAATTTCCGTTTCATCTCGGATAGAATCAGTAAAATCTATTTTCTTTCTTTTTAATTCATTCAAGATCTCTTTATTCTCAATCCTATGTATAAAACCGCAAATCGTTTTTTCTGAAAGAATTTCAAAACTACAAGAAAAAGTTCTATTTAAATTACTGACCTCGACCGGAAATACTTCATGATATGTTGGCTTAGTTTCTTTCCCCCCGAACAGCGCATGAATCACTGTTTCGGTTCTAAGAGGAGATGCTTTAAGCTGAGTTACGATTTTTTCGCTGATGTAAGGCTATGCGCATACATGCAATTATTAATCGGGCAACAGTTTAGTTGCATGTTAAAAGACCATGGGCTCAAGTTAGAGTGCGCATACATGCAACTTTATAGATCGGCAACTAAACAGTCGTAAAACCACAGCGATCGTCTTTTGATTAAAGAATCGCACAACTATCGTAAAGTACATGGGTTTCTACTGGAGAGCGCATACATTCAACTAAACAGTTGCTCTGCTCTGTTCATTCAAGGGGTGAAGGTCACAAAGCGAGCTCAGAAATTGGCGCGTTAACTAGACGGGGCGTTTTAAAGAAGCGCGTGCGCTATTCTTAAAATAATTTAGCTCTAAAAATGGCTGAGATTATTAGGATTGATATGGAATTATTGATTGAGTGTATAGAAAGAAGGCGTGCGCTATATTTATTATCAGTTATTACTTTTAAAATAAATAATAAATTTGCATACTTTTAATGATTGTTACTCCATTTTTATTAATAATGCATGTGTTTTATTACATAATTTTAATTAGCTCAATTGGTATTTTCTTAGTTGATATTTCAGATGCTTTGAAATCAGTAGTTTTAATTTTATCCTTTATATTATTTATCTCACTTTGTCAACATCCCTTTTTCTCAACTAAGCGATGAATCAGATATCATTGAAAATGACTTTTTAAAAGACTTCAATGAAAACGTAGTCATTTTACGTTTCAAAATTTGAGTGAAAAAAAATTTTGAGTCACAAGAGAAGCTGTCACTTGGGCAAACTTAATATAACTCTTGTGACCTGTGCTATAAACATTTGAAAACTATGAAACATTTTTTTTAACATTTGTTAAATATGAAACATTTATTTACTCAATATACTTCAATAATAGACAAAATATTTTAATTATAGTGATGTGCGCTTTTTGGAATGAGCTAGTGATATTTAGAATCGTGTCGCATTCTATGTTTTTCGTATTCATTGTGTACTAGCCATCTTCGGCGACTAGCTTGCTCACCGGGAATATAATTTCAATGGAATCTCTTATGCATAATTTAATATACATGGTTCCCTTAACAATTTCAAATTGTGATAAACATTTAATCCATGTTCTTTCAGTAGATTTACACCTGTTCTGTTTATTGTCTGCATGAACGTCCCTAATAGAGTCAAGTGACTGGTTGTGTCATGCAACATCAAACTGCACATTGTTGGCATCAACTTCACTCTTATTCCTCTTGTAAAATATATATTAGATTTTAACTTTAAAATGGCGCGGCACATTTTACTTCCAGCCTCATATTAACTGTATGAAAATGTGCTGATTAAAACATAGCATTAAACATTAAGATATTGCCTTATCTTTCAACAATGATGGAGAAACACGCAATTAAATGTTTGTTTAAACAATGAAAACGGTTTGAATTGCGTTGCAACAATGAAGAGTATTGTAGTAAATTATGCCAAAAAATATTTTAAAAATTCATTAAAATTAGAGAAAATATTGTACGGCAACTTAATTGATATCATTGAAAAGGTAATTTTTTGCACTTTCAAGATGGCGTTATGCTGTAATATTTTCGGAAGTTATAAAGGAAAAACGCCAAAATTTCGCTTAATATTTAATTAAAATTCTAATTAAAATTTTTAAGAAGGGCTCCGAGGTGCACATTCCCACCCTCCAAAGTATGTTTGTGCCAAATTCAGTGGCTCTAAGTCCAGTGGTCTGACCTGTAGAGCGCCAAGACACCAACACACACATTCTTCTTTATTATCAGTAGAGTAGTAGTCGGCTACTTTACTCTGAAAAAACTGATGTACTTTGATAAATTGTTCCGCGAACTATTTGTAAATTGAATATAGATATCAAATTCGAATTTGGTTAATTTGAAACTGAGGGATCCACAATGAAAATTAGATGTATCCAAAAGTTCGAATTAAGAAAAATTGGGTTTAAAAACAAACACAAGAGATAAAGATTTATTTTAAAGTTTTAATGAATATTACGTAATTAATTAATAAACAGTAAATAATTTCGATGTATAAAGCAATATTAGTTATTCCAATAAATAAAAAAGCAATTTAAATAAAGAAATATATGTACAGCACCTAGAGTGCAAAAATTGAGTAATTATTTTTTAATTAAATACATAGAACAGGAGCTAAGAGCGAGTTCTTGAGTTAATTATAGGCCTTAAAGATAATTCGCTGGCACTTAAAAGATACGTATTTAACTAACGAAAACAATTCAGAAATGAGCACGATTTCAGTTTTGACCTAAAATTAACCTAATAAATTCGAATTATAGGCTTATGTACAGAACTCGCCTATTACTAGTAATGATCATCAAAGCATTTGATAAAGAAAGAAATCAATGAAAACGAAAGTTCACCTTCCAGTCTAATCATTGAAATGATAGCTTCGTGAGCTGAAAATGAATTTGAGAAAAACTAAATTGTATCACTATAAAAAAAATCATTTTGGAGCTCGCAGCGCGTGCGCAGTGCGTGAAAAGACAGCCAGAGCATCCAAAAATGGAGAATCGAAAGAGATTAAAAATCGCATGTATGCGCACCCGTCGCAACTAAACAGTTTAGTCGCCGTGAAATCGCGCGGTGCAGGCAATCCGACTAAACTGTTTAGTTGCGGAAGGAATTGCCTGTATGCGCTTAGCCTAACTGCTGCGTGAGCCAGAATCCATCACTGCGCGGATTAATTTTTGTTGACCTTGATGCCGAATAAGAACGCAAACTGTTTGCAAAAAAGATAGTTTCGCTTTTGCTGCAATTAGAGAGGGAATTTTCAGGTTTTGGAACACATTTAGATTTATTATTTTTATCACACATTAATTCAAAATGATGATTATTACAATGAGAACAATTCAATTGATTTTTAACATTACAAAATTTAATTAAATGACCAGCTTTCTTTAAACAAGAAAAACATGCACCTTTCTTTAACAATAACTTTTGTTTACCAGCTAAAGTCATTTTCCTTGCGGTGAAACATTTTTCACTAGGATGTTGTTTATCACAAAAAATACAGTTATCAATTCTCTTACCTGGTGTTTGAAGACTTACTAAAGCTGATGCTGTTGTTGACTCGGATTGTTTTACCTGATCATTATGGAGTTCCTTTCGTCGAGAAATCTGGTGGGAGGCGAAACCAGTCCGTGCTAAATTAACCATTTCTTTCCCCTTTTACTTCCTGACGAAGAAAGTTCATTAACTGTTCTAAAGTTCGGGATTCTTTAGTCTCTGTCAGGCTATGATTTCGGCTCCTTTCCCAGGCCACTAATACTTCTGTAGGGAAGCAGAACTCCACTAATGGACTCAAAAAGTCTTCGTATTTTTCTTGCGTTCTTCCTAAGCTCTCCAAGTCTCGTATTTTGGCTTCCAACTCGTCATATAATGCTGGAAGATCTGTTTTTGAGCGTCCGGTGACCGCATTTTTCATGACCATGGACAACAGATTTCTTACATATATTTGCACCAATACAACATCTCTTCCAAAGCGTTCCTGAAGCTGCGAAATCGCTTTTGGATAATTATCCGCTGTTGCCGGGAAACTTTCAACCACACGAGCAGCTTTTGATTTTGGGACAACAGCTTGTAGAAGATACTGGAATTTATCTTCGTTCGGTATACTTGCACCTTCGTGTATCTTTCGAAATTGGCTCCAGAAAGTCAAATAATCTTTAGCATCTCCGTCGAATTTCTTTAGCTCAATTTTCGGGAGCTTAAATTTTCTCTTTCCAGAGACATCTTTAGTACTCGAGTCTTTCAAACACATTTGTTCGATTTGCGAACAAAGCTCAATATATTTATCTCGGTACTTCTCAGCAGACAAAAAGTCTTCTTCATATGCCTGTTCGGCATCTTCAGTTTTCAAAATCAGGTTCGTAATTTCTGTTTGGCACGTATGCAAGCGCGCAAATTTATCGCTAATCTGCGATTTCAAAACCAAAAGTTCTTTAAGTTCGGGAGCTTCTTTTATAAGCTCGTCATCAATTTTCTTAGCACATACCGTAAATGAGGTACGGAAAGATTTCCTCTGTGTTTTCAGCAGTGTTAAATCCATTGTCATTTCGAGAACAGAATTCACAAAAATTCTAATCCAAAGTACCCGCAGTCCCGCCAAGGGTACCACTATGTTCGAAAACCATTCAACATAGAATCGAAGTTCACAAATCTTATGGGGCATGCATCTACCAGATGCTGGGTACTTTGGCCAAATAAGACTAAAAGCCTTTCAGACACATACGTTTTTTGACAATGGACGACGCAAACACAGAGATACACATATAACCACAGAGAAGAAGAATCAGAGGTCTCACTCCGGAGTTTGATTAACTATCGCAGCGCCGCCTACCGAGGGCACTCTAACTACAAACCACAGAGAAACCATAATATGACGCCATATTGATTTTTATCACAGAGCTGTGTAGAATCTTTCTTGCTAGAAACTATAACACGACGCCACTATTGTATCGAACGAAAAGCAACCGAAACGCCGCCATGTTGTGTTGCTGGTTTAATTCTTGCTGGTGCTGGTCAGTTTGACATACTATTTATTATAATCAAGAGGTTTTTTTTAGAATTAGATACTTTATGTAGAATCGAGACTTGTGGCTATTCCAGTTTAGTGAACGTGTTTGACTGCTTCCCCATTCAAGATTTCTGGAGATGAGAACGGTAGGTTTAAAATGCGTTACAGAATTTTTTATGAGATGTTATTTAAATAACTGAAAAACTTCTAATATTCAAAATACTTATTTTCACTTTTCGTATATAAAATAATAAAATTTTGTTTTATTTTTGTGCAGTTGCTGAAGCATATTAAAATGCCTACCATATGGAATAATCTGACAAAAATGTGCATGAATTCTTTAAATTCTTTTTAGTCCTGTTTTTTGACAGATTTATTTCTACATAGTATGACTTGGTAATTAAACTAATTTTAAAAGATATTAATGGAACCCTTGCTTATTACTCGCAGAAAAACTTATAATTATTGCTATGATGTATTGTGAACTGTCAAAGTAATATACAAGCTAAAATTCTTTTATCAGTAATTTAATATTCAAATACAGCTGAAAATCATAAATATTGCATTTATAATTATATTGATTTTGAGTGGTATGTTTTAGTTGAATTTTTATGGTATGAAAATTGTTGCTGTTATTTGTGCTCTAAGTTGAAGTAATATTGAGATGTTCTATATTTAGTATGTGTAGTTATAACCGAAGCAAGCTTTTCTACAAATGCCTACTGTGAAATAGAATGAAATGAACTGATTTAATATCTCTAGTCTGTTTAATGTTTACACTTATTTATTATTATTACATACTGGTTATTAGTATCTTAGAAATAATTCAGTATCTTAGTATAGCATCCTTACAAAAATTTCAATTCCCTTTTAAGAAGATTCTTATTTTTATTAGTATTTATTTTTAACATCGTTTTCCAGAGGCAAATTAAAATATTCATTCTTATTTGTGTAAATAAAATGTAGGAAATTTGTTTCATAAGCATATTGGCTAATACTAGTTTAGTAAAGTTCTCAAAATATTTTGATCTGTTTTATTTAACACAGCTTCATATAAGAAAATTAATTGTTATTGGCTGAAGGTGAATATTTTATTCATAATATTCAATGTTTACAATGAAGTGGAGTCTTTAATAAAAATAAATTGGTTTGTGTTATACAAATGGAATCTACTAGAAATTTGTTTCTTTTTCAGGCAGTCTGTCAATGTTGGAGCTGTTTTGTCTTCAGGATGGCTGGTCATATGAAATGCACCAAGATTTTGTAGATGTTTGTCTAAAGATGTGTTAAATAATTTATGTTCAAAGGAACTCTCATGTTACAGATGAACTACATATTATGATTGATACTGCAGTAGTTTTCTAGTTAATTTGAGGAAATAAATTGTGGAACTTTTCTGTGTATTTTACAATGAGTCGGTTTCTAAGTTATCGTTACACTCTTTATGCTAATAATATTTTATTTAAAAAAATTACATTCTTTTATTTTTCTTTAAATGGCTGCAATTTTTTTAAATGCCAAATTCATGATGCATATGCTTTATCAAACTTCAGTTCTTTGAGAAAAAAAAATTATTTTGTGTTATAAGCTCTGTGGTCTCGGATAATTAAAAAATGATTGTTGATATATCTTATTATTAAATATCTTGAAAATTGTTTTTGTAGAATAAAGTATTTAAATTAGCATTGTGTATATTAAAAGTCGTGCAGATATAAGATTAATGCTGCTTTAAATTTTCATACCAAATTGCCTGTCAGTTGTTTCATTCATATAAAGGTGATCAGTGGCGGACTGGCTAGGTTGCCAGCTTGCTTGATGGCAAGTGGGCCCCTTAAACAGAAGACAATTTGGGCCCCCCAGAAAGTGTGGCAGAGAAGCAAAGAAGAACTCCTTCTCTCAAACACATAAACAAAATAGCCCTTTCCCCCAAGGTCCATGTTTTGGAGTTCGACACCCGTTTTTAGGGATTTACTGCCTTCGTAATTCGACCAGTCAAACAGCA
>BGPR01022006.1:0-25842 GCA_013235015.1 Araneus ventricosus | reverse complement strand
TCGCTGCACATTGTGCAACATGGCAGGTGTTACGGAGGCACAAGCATCTGTAATGTGTCGTCGAAGATCCTGCAATGTTGGCGGAGGGGTAGCATATACCTGTCCTTTTATGTGTCCCCAAAAGAAGAAGTCCAATGGGGTCAAGTCAGGTGAGCGCGGGGGCCACTCTACGAAACCACCATATCCGATGACTTGATTCTGGAATGTCTCCATTAGGTACTGCTTAACGTTTGAAATCTTGTGCGGAGGGGCGCCGCCATGTTGGAACCATACATTTCGGAGTTGGTGAAACGGTAGATTCTCAACAAAGTCGGTTATTACATCCTGCAGAAGCTCCAAGTACCGTTGTTCCGTTAACGTTCCCTCATAAAATACTTGTCCAATGAGCCTGTCATTAAAAATTTCTCGCCAAACATAAATCGACCAGCGTAGTTGATGACAAACTTCGACAGCATATCTCGGATTTTCCAGCGACCAGGTATGAACGTTCTGTCTATTAAACATTCCGAAAAATCATGCGTCATCCGTCCATATTATGTCTGCCAGGAATATTGGGTGGCCCTCTAAGTTATTCATCACAAAGTTGCACTACGTGTAACATCTATCAGCATCTCTGGGCAGAATGCCTGCATATGTGTGGATCAGCACATGAATCATTCAGGATTGTCCAAGCGCGGTTTTTTGAGAGGCCACAATTTTCACTGATCATTTTTGTGCTGCTCTAAGGATAGGCGAGAGCGTATGCTAGCACATCTTCAGGTTGCACTTTGCGTATTTACATTACGAGGTCTACGAACTTGAGGTCGGCTGGTCACGCAGTCCGTCTCCCTTAAACGTTTTAAAACTTTTAAGATGATCTGCCTTGTAGTATGCGGGCTTTCAGGAAAACATTCACGATACAGCCCTGCAGCTGATTTTGCCTTATGCCCACAATCACCGTAAATTAACAACATCTCGCTATACCCGTTAATCCAAATTTTGCCATAACCCTCAGCATTAACGTACAACCCAGCAGAAACATCCTTTTTATAGCTGTAGTCTCTGGTGAACAGGTATGACATTCCATCCTCATTTGCGTAATACATGAAATCCATGTGATTTTTATATCAGACATGGTTGAGTTGCGTGTTTGGAGAGACGACTTTGCAACATCAGCAGAAAGTTTTCATGGTTTGTAGAGACATTCAGTAAAACACGCAACCGGTGGGGACAGAACCATGGTCCTCATGAATGAAAATCGCGTGCGTTTCTCCTGCGCCATAACACAGGCTGGTATCTCGTCTTTAAGGTGGTCTTTCCTCTCTTCGCTCACGTTTCACGACGCTATAGCGTTGGAAATCACAATCAAACAAATGTTCATTTTTTACATTCTGTTTTGAGTATTAATTGTGCGCAAGGTATCTGTTCGTACTAAATCGAGAGTGCTCTACAACTTTCTAATCGACTTTTTTTCTCGTATCTTTCACCGTTTACGAGATAGGACCACTAATTTCAAAATTTGCCGATAGATGGCGTTGTAAAAAAAATAATAAAAGCAGATCTAAAATTGAAAAGTATAAATATCGTCTGCAGTGATAGAACCATGGCACACTAGTAGCTGTTTATTTACCACTAGAATTCAACTAGAGTTAGTGCATTTCATAGATCTAACTTAGTATAATAGTATAAACTCATAATATCAGTTTCGGTAAAAATGTCACTTAGAACCTTGCCAAACCAACGGAGCGAGTTCGTAAAAGTGATCTAGTTCTTCGAGACATCAGTCTTTGAACAGGACTAGAATTCATGTTAACAGTTGGAGTAATTCGCCAATTTAAGATACTGAGATATGTCATTTAATTGATTTCTTGATAATATTCTTTACAATCTTCACTGTAGATTCGGCCTTACAATTATCTTTACTATAATATGGCGATGATGTTGAGTGGTTAACTTGCCATTTTGTAGCAAAATTAGCAAATTTAGCACTGCGGAATTGTTGTCCGTTGTCAGAAACCAAAATTTTAGGAATACTATGCCTACTGAAATGCTGCTTACACTTTTTGATTATGCTATTTGATGTAATACAAGTTAGTTGGTCAATTTCAAAATAATCCGAATAATGATCAACCAGGACTAAATAGTATTTTCCATATTTTCGAATAAATCTACTGACACTCTTTCCCTGGGTAGTTCCGGTATCTTGTGAGTTTGCATTGGTTCTTTCTGTATTAACTTTGTGTGATATTACAAATTTCACAGCTTTTGATTTTGTCTGTTAAATCATTTGTCTTTCTATGCCAAAATAAAGTGTCTCCTGCTCATCTTGCGGGTCTATTCTGGTACCCCCGGTTGGGTTGGGAGACGTCGCTTTTTCCGCACGTTAACAACGGGAAAAGTGACATCCCCCAACCCAACCGGGGGTACCAGAATAGACCCCTTGGTGATGTATTTATACCAAGATTGCCTCGATGAACTTTTGACATCATTTCAGTTCTCATAGAAGTTGGTATGACAATTCTGTCATCTTTATATATAATGCCATCTTAAATACTCAATTCTTCTATGTAAATCCAATATTCTCATGCAAGTAATGAAGTTTCTTCTTTCTCTGAGGGCCAATATTCCAAAATTAATTTCTTTGCTTCTTGTAAAGTTATATCTTGCATCGTTTCATTTCTTAACCTATTATATGTAGACTCAGACACATTAAGCGTGTCTTTGTTTCTCATGCTGCATAGTTCCTCATAAATACCATCCATTTCAAATATGTTGTAATTTAAATTTTCACAATCAGAAATTGATGCTCTTGGGAGAATATCTGCTATATACATTTTTTCACCTTGTTTGAAAACGACATTAAGATTGTATTTCTGCAATCTGAGAAGCATTCTTTGCAGTCTTCTGGGAGCTTTCAATAATTCTTCTTGAATATAGTTTCCAGAGGTTTGTGACCAGTTTCTAATTTAATTTGTTCTTTACCGGAAATGAATTGATGAAACCTTTCACAAGCAAATACATTCGCCAGATATTCTTTTTCTATTTGAGCGTATTGTTGTTCAATCTTATTTAAACTTCGAGACGCATTTGAGCATTTCTTATACTAGATGCAACATAAGGAGATATAACGTTGATAAAATTCTCTAAAGTGAGTAAGAAAGGAAGAATGTAAGGAGGATAATGTATCATTAACCAATAAAGAACTGCAATGGTGGTTGAATTTTATTACTGAATACCTTCAAGAGTGCAACTATCTACAATTGATTGAATTTTCACGAAGAAGCATATGCTGGTATCATAAACTGAGTTACTCCGCCCTGCCGTAGCACCCGGGTGGAACTGAATGAGAATCGCTGCAACAGCTCGGATACTGAGGTCAGAGTCCTAACGGCTATCACCGGCCTCGACCGAACTCCTTCGGAAGGAGGTACGTATCATAACCGGCGGAGGGAACTCAACTTCTACCATTGGTATGCCTTCAGGAGAAGGGAAAACCCGCTTACTTATCCGAAGGTTTTTTATCTACGTACTCCTGGTGTCCCCTTCCCGGGGAGAACATATGCTGAACATATGTCTAGGGAGCACACAGACTCAGCTTTTTTGTGTGTAACTCAAATTATTATAATTTTAATGCTGCTCATTAAAAATCTAAAACGCAGAAAATTTTATATCCGGTATTAAAGTTAAGAATTTTGCAATAATAAAAGGCAAAAGATATTATTTGGATACGTGGATTTCAGTTTTTGTAAAGTATCAATGTTCGTTTTTGAATTTTCCCTTTGTTGCTGTTCTTAGCAATATTATTTTTTATACATCATTGACCATTATAACCAGCGGAAGTGAGCTCCCCTAAACTTTCTCGTATACCCCATAGAAAAGGTGTCATTCCCTGCTCTTCCCCCTATAATAATTACAGACCTTCGGTAACGCCACTAGTACCAAGATTTTATGGAACGTTCTGGAATATAAAAATTTTATTAAAGATATCACTCACTTACTCGCCACTCATATACCAGGCGTTTCATCTCGAAATCCAATTTTTGGGATTGCCATAATTTCTGCTGCTCTTATCACGCCTGGTTTGGCTCTGACCACAATTTTCTTTGACCTTCGTAGACCGCGCCAATGCGAAAGGAAACCTTATTGAAAACAACCGCTTCGCCGCAGTTTACTATTGCCAAGCAACAGTAAACTGCGCCAACACAATAGCAATATGCAATTTGAATGCTTTTATTAAACTGATTGAAACCAAAATTGGACACAAGTCTACAATCAAGGTTAGAAAACACCGCATATCAAAGTTCATTTATCTAAGTCATTGCGTTTAGGCGTTATAGCGTTTACATGCATGAGATTATACAGGACATACCGACAGACAGTCAACCCTTTTGACGGATTTAGTTCAAAATTTGATACAAATCTACATTCCTGATGATAAAGTTGTGTACCAAATTCTATCTGTCTAGATATTTTAGTTTTTGAGTTATCGTGTTCACATTAACACGGGCAGACCGACAGACTTCTCTTTGACGGTTTTTGTCCAAAATTTGATAAAACATACAAATTATGTGTAAAGCTCACATACAAAATTTCAACCCTGTAGCTTTAATAGTTTTTGAGTTATCGTGTTCACAGACACACAGACAGACGGACAGACATGATTCCAAAATTGTGTTTTTCGGACTCAGGGAGGTCTAAAACGTGAAGATTAATCGAAATATCAAATTCGAATTTTTTGACGATTACAATACTTTCTCTTTGTATACTTCGTATACGAGAAAGTAAAAATAAGGTAAGATATCCAAAACATTTCCTAGAACTTTTGATTTCTTAAGATTACAGGATGCAGTAATACTGCTATACAAGAAATTCTTAACTGAGATAAGTAGTTGTATTCATTTATTATGGATTTACGAAGATTAAAAACTGGTTGCATGTACAGATGTGTGTATCCAAAACTTACGGGACTACTTTCTGTATGTTACCGACAAATAGCAACATACAGTTTGTAGCAGCATACTTGCAATGTTAGTGGCAAGTAATCTTTATAAACAAATGCTTCAAATACAGAAATGGGGAGAGGATGTTTCTATCGTGCGTTTGAAAATAGCAGTAAAGTCTTAGAATGGAGAGGAAAACTAAAAAATTTCAAACAGTGTTTCATGCCCAACCGTTTGGGCTGAAAGAAGCTATAATCCGAGCAAGTCAAGGAAATGGAGCAAATATAATTTACACAGACAAATTTTCGATTTTAATGTCAGTGCCAGATCCCAAATTCCTCATCAACTTGCTCTAGATATTCAGTCCCTTCTCATCCAAAATCTAAGCATACTTTTAAGGTGGATCAAAGCTCATGTAGGTCATCGGGGAAACGAAGAATCTGGCAATCTCTCCAAAGAAGCCTTCATCGAAGGCATTGCAGTGGAAGCACTAAAGCCTCAATACGAACATAAACAGCACCTACATGAAACATCTATATATATAATTCTCTTATGTGTCGACAAAAAAGTGTCGAATTTCTTAATCACCGTTTGGCAATAGCTCGCAAGTTTGTTTTGTTTACATTCGATTCGGCGAATTTAGTTTGATTTGGGGGTCTATTCCGGTACCCCCGGTTGGGGGGGGGTGCGGTGGTTACGGGGGGGAACCCAACCCAACCGGGAGTACCAGTATAGACCCCTTGATCAGAGACAACGAAATTTTTAAAAATGAGTTTAAGTCGGGCAGATTCAGTTATAAATCGAAATCGTCGAAAAAGAGAACTGTTGAACAACTGAAACTGTTGAGGAATCTTTCCTAAGACGATCCTATCGGAATATACAAAATAGAGTCAAGCATTTTTGTATAAGGAACGAAGTTTCCGAGCTACAGGAACATAGATGACTATGACAGGACTCTGTTCTTTTATCCATGTAGCGAAGATTTTTTTATCATTATTTAAGTGAAAAAAAAGGATGTTTAAAATTTTGGCGTCAAAAGCAAGAATTTTAGAATTTTTAAAAAATTTTGAGAAAAGGCTATTTTGTTAATTTTATAAAGGTAAAAGTAAATAATTATTATGGGTTATAATTTTGAATTGTGAATCTGAACATGTTTAAAGACATTTGTTACTTTAAAGCGTCCTTTTTAAGCTAAAAGTTTGTGAAATAGGTTAAATAATCTTTCGATAACTTAAATTTTCTGAGGTTTTAACACATAAATATCTACCCAGCGAGAAAAGTTATAACTTTCTTGGATAAATAATTATTGCAGTGAATGTGTATACATGTGGCAAAGCTTTTCTGATCATTATTTCTGTGAAAAAAACCATGTTTAAAATTTTGGTGTCAAAAGCAAGAATTTTAGAATTTTTTTAAATTTTGAAAAAAGGCTATTCCGTTAATTTTATAATGGTAAAAGTAAATAATTATTATGGGTTATAATTTTGAATAGCGAATCTGAACATATTTAAGGCCACTTGTCACTTTTAAGTGTCCTTTTTAAGCAAAAAGTTTGTGAAATGGGTTAACTCATCTTTCGAAAACTCAAATTTTCTGAGGTTTTAACACATAAATAGCTACCCAGAGAGAAAAATTATATCTTTCTTGGCTTTTTTTTGGCAAAATGGCGCCGCGGGCTGTTGACGGCGATCTCATGCTGGAAGATAAAGTGAAGTTTTTTAAAGAAAAACTTAATGATATTTTCAGGAGAATATCCGAGAAAAAGTCTACTAATGCCCACGACAAGGATGAATTTTCGAATTTCAAGGCTGACAACCTAATGTTATACGTAGAAGCAGTTTCCTCACTTGTACCGGAAAAGAATTTTGAATCTGAAGATACAAGTTCGATGATGGATCTGTTTATCGAGTTAAAGAACGAGTTTGCAACTTTCCGAAAGGACATTTACAGCAAAGGTGATAGCTTTTCTAAGCTGATTTGCCCAACTGACGTTACTATTCAGAACGATGACCCTCGCCCAAGTTTGCAGCAAGAAATTATTGAAACTGAGTTAAATTCTGAGAGTTCTACGTATGCATCTGTAGCTCAAACTTCTTCAGCTATACCCGAAGGTAAATTCAAAGTTCTTGGTCCTGTAATTAAGGATAAAAGGTAAATCCTAAAATTGTAATCAATGGCGCTAGGAAAAATTCTGGCCTGAAGATAGTAGGTAAAATGCCTAAGAGGAAGGCGATATTTTTATCTCGATTAGGACCTGATACCACGGTAAATTATATTACCAACTTTTTGGCTCCATTGAATTTGAAATTTCTTCAGTGTCATAGACTTCAAATATCAGTCATATGCATCTTTAAACATCGACGTTATGGAAACGACCTTAAACAGTTATTGGATTCAAAGGTTTGGCCTAAGGGCTGTCTTATTGAAGAGTTTTATGGTAAATTAAGAAATGACCAGATATCCCAAGAAGTTATTCCTAGGTCCGACAGCAACCATCCTTCTTGCTTAGTTTTGTCGACTAACACTGATTCGAAATGACTTTCTTTGCTTTATCAGAACGTTCGTGGCTTACGCACCAAAACTGTTGAGTTCTATAGTTCTGTGGAATATGATGTTATTTGTGTCACTGAAACATGGCTTTGTGAAGACATTGATTCCTGGCATCTATTCGACGATCGTTATCTTGTTTACCGAAAGGACCGTGGTTCCTCATTTAATTCCAGTAGACGTGGGGGTGGTGTTCTCGTGGCTATCAAAAAATGTCTTTCTTCCCGTAAATTGGACGTTCCTGGCTTGGATCTCCAAGCTATCTGGATTTCGGTAAAGTTAAATCATAGGAAAAAAATGCTTTTATGTGTTGTGTATTTTCCACCTTCCTCTCATGTGGACACGTATGTTAAATTTTTTTATTGTTTTGAGGGATTTGAATTTTTTAATAAAATTTTCATTTGTGGCGATTTTAATTTATCTATATATGATAATTTTTGTGATCCCAATAACCCAATTGTTTCTGAATTGTCCAATTTTATGAATCTTTTTAATCTGGGCCAATATAACAATATTCTTAATTGTAATAATAAATATCTTTATTTGATTTTGACTACTGTAGATTTTAATGATATTTCTGTCGGGCACAGCGATAGCCCTTTGGACCCTGAAGACAAACATCATCCTCCTCTGTCAGTTTCCATGGGTCTTGTACCTGTCCACCTAAATAAGAGGAATGTAAATATCTTTAGATTTGATTTTAAAAGGGCAGATTTTTTAACTATGTGGTATATGTTTCGTGAAATTGATTGGAATTTTTTACTTGATTTTAATGACATAAATAATGCAGTTTTTAGCTTTTATAATTCTTTATACGATGTTTTCAGCAATACTATTCCTTCTAAAAAATGCTACTTTGAGATTTCCTTTCTGGTACTCAATGGAAACCAAGAGATTAATAAAAAGGAAAGCCACGGTCCGTAAATTAGATTTAAAAGGTGTTAATCCTGATTTATTTGATGAATTTAAATCCCTACGATCTTCTGTTAAGCATAATATCCAAAAAGATTACAACGCTTACCTACGGCATATGGAAAATGATCTGGTTTCGGATCCTAGGAGGCTTTGGTCTTATTTTAAAAATAAAAACATTAACTCTCCTGATAGTTTATGCTATAATAACGTTATAATAATGATGGCGATATCGCAAATGCATTTGCTGATTATTTTAGTTCTGTTTTCAAGCTTATCACGGACTTTGATGGAAATGATGAATGCAAAAGCGACTACGTCGGTGATCTTGTCAAAATCGAAAATGTTACCTATGATGATGTGGTTTTGGCTATCAGTGAATTAAAATCTTCCCTAACTGTGGGTGTTGATAATATACCTTCTTTTATTATTAAAGGATGCTCAGAGTTTTTGATTTATCCCCTTCTTGTTCTGTTTAACCTGTCGTTAAAAACAAAAGTGTTTCCTGAAGTCTGGAAGCAAACAAAAATTATTCCTGTTTTTAAAAAGGGTGATGCACAGAATTGTAAAAATTATCGACCTATTGCTATTTTAAGTCCTTTTTCTAAGATTTCGAAAGTATAATTCATAAAAAGCTTTACAACCAAGTTAAAAATCTAATTTCTACATCTCAACACGGGTTCATACCAAAGCGCTCAACAACCACTAATTTATTCTGTTTGACAGATAAAATTATTTCCTCATTTGGATTTGGTTCTCAACTTGATGTTATTTACACCGACTTTTCTAAAGCCTTTGACTCTATCGATTTTGACATTCTTTTAAAAAAGTTACAAGGTATTGGTTTTCATGTAAATCTGATTGATTGGCTTCTTTCTTACTTTTGTAAGCGATCATGTTTATTTTAATAATGCTGTTTCCCATGAGTTTACAAGTACTTCCGGTGTCCTACAGGGCTCTAATCTTATACCTCTGCTTTTTATTTTATTCATTAATGACCTTACTTGTGTTTTTAAGTACTCTCGATGCCTTTTATTTGCTGCCGACTTGAAATTGTTTGGTTCAATATGTTCCGATTTAGCTTCTTTTCTGTTACAAAGAGATCTTGATTGTCTTTTTAAGTGGTGCATTGACAACAGATTACACTTGAACATTGAAAAATGTAGTGTTCTTAGTTACACTCGAAAGGCTCAACCTTTGATTCATGTATACAAAATTAACAATCTTGTTTTATCACGCTCAAATACAGTGACTGATCTTGGGATCATCTTTGACTCCAAACTTTATTTTTCCCAACACATCGATACCATGGTCTCTAAGACATATCGCAGGCTTGGATTTCTTAAGCGTAGAACCAGAGAATTTTCCAGTGAACTTGCCCTCAAGGTCTTGTATTGCGCTCATATTCGTTCCAATCTGGAATACTGCAGTATTATCTGGAATCCCAATTACCGAAACAAAATTGAAATTATTGAGCGAATACAGAACAACTTCTTGAGATATTTACTTCACAAAAAAAAAAAGGATTTTACTTGCATGATGTATCTTCTTCACTCCTACGTAATATTTTTAATATGCCTAGTTTATCCTCCAGACGAGATGTTTCTTGCGTTCTTTTCTTTTACAAAGTTATTAATGGTTCAATTGATTGTAATGATATAATGAGCTCAATAGATTTCGCTGTGCCCGCCAGATTTTTATGAAACCAGAATTCCTTTCCAAATTTATATTCAAAATTTAATTATATTGACAGGTTCTCGTTATATAGGTTTTATAAAATTTTTAACAAGTTCTGTGATAAACTTGACATTTTTAATATGTCTCTTGGCGCTTTTAAGTCGAAATATTTGCATCTTTTAAATACATGTTTTATTTTGACTTTTAATAACATTTTAGATTTTTGTGCGTTTTGATTTTCCGTGTTCTTATGTATTCGACCAGTTTTTTGGCGCCGTGTTTGATTTATTTTTATCTTAAGTGTGGCAATTTTTTTAATCTCAAGTGTGTATTTACGTTTTTAAACTTTTAAACTCCTGGTGTATTTTTTATTAGACTCGGTGTTTGCGTGTTTTACCTCTTTGACCCTTGCCTTTTGGAAATGAACTTTAAATTTTTTTAAAAATATGTCTTTTGGTGTCATAGTGTGTCTTAAAGTTTTTGTGATTATGTGTTTTCGTTTTTAATTATATATACGTTTGCATAAGTTTTATGATTTTATGTATTCTCTGAGTTCTACTTTTTGCTTTCTAAGGCATATATATATTTTTATTTACTCGTTGTGACTTTTGTTCTTTGTGTGTTTCTTAGCACTCTGTAAATGGAGTTTTCTCTGTAGTGTGCTTTTCTTTAAATAAATAAATAAATAATTATTGCAGAGAGTTTACATACATGTGGCGAAGCTTTTCTTAGCAACAATTCATTGAGAAGTGTGGATATTTAGAAGTTTGTTGGAATGAAGTTAGGGCTAATGAAACTGTTGAAGAAACATTCAATTGTGTGTACCAGGAAGTTTTAAGTGCCTGATTTCTGATTGATGAAAATAATTTTTATTTGTAAACATCTTATACATTTTAGCATTCAAATTTCGTTCTAACATTTGCATATATATGGTATAAAGGTAAAATTTTAATTTTATAATTTGATTATTTCGTTTTTAGTAATTGAAAGTTTAGTTTTAGTTTTTTAAAAAGAATTTAGTTAGAACTTCTCTCTCTTACTATTCAAATAATTTAAATTTACTTTTAGTAATTAATGTATTTATAATTTCCTATTACTAGCAGGCACTCATTACTATACAGCGAGCGAGCGAAGCGATTTCTTGGGGGTTGACGAGCGGAGCGAGTAGGGGATGTAACCTCCTAGTTTTTAAGAAAATGGCAAGATCTTTGTGACAGTGGCGGCGATTGGGAGAAAAAAAGTGAAGGGATAAACAATTTACTGATATCTAAAAGTACCCGGGAGAATAGGGAGTAAACAGCAAAATTAAAAATTTTGTTCCAAAATTAGCTAGCTTTTCCGAATACTAATAATTTTTTAAGATTCCTAGTTTTAAACAGCTAAAAAGAAATATAAATTTAATTTTCCCCAGAAAAGTAGGGGTGGCCGCCCCCACCATACTTGCCACTACTGCTGGTCGATATGTACATAAATTCCTCAAAACAATTCAACTAAAACTAGTCTTTTGGAATTTTTATTTTCGCTTTTCAGAAAAGTCCATTTACATCTATAAATGAACCGAAAACGATAGAGGCCACAAGATCTCTAGAGTCGGAGGTGTGGTATGATGTTAAGATAATAAGTAGGTCAAGTTCTATGTCTGTTAACTTTGGGATTTGTTATACTGAGGTTTTAGAGAACACGTGTATGGTTGTCTGAGATTACGTTATTTAATACTTTCTTATAGATGAAGCGTATAATTCCTTCGTGTTTTACAGTCATTCAATGAAAAAATGTATTTCCCTCTGCTTAATGAATATTTTCGAAATCAAATTTTGATTGAAAAAATAAATTAGTTAATCATCACATAGGGAAAATTAAATAAAAGAAATATACGGGAGTGTTCTTCCTTCGAAATTTCCGTCCTTTTATTTCCACAATATGGCTTGCTTTGTGTTTTGCTTCGTCAGGAAATTGTTCTAGAACTTGATACTGACCTACAAATTTAGTGTTACGGCTACGTACCAAGTTCCAGTCATTAATGTTTTTCTGTATTCAACTTAATGCATTCACATATACATTGGAAGACAGACATGATTCTATGATTTTTTTTCGGATTCTGTGAGTTTTATAACGCGGTGATTCGTCAAAGTCTCGAGGATGACTTTTTTTTGACTATTAACAGTTCTTTCTTATTGTTCACTTCACATACAAGAAAACAGAAAGCGCACTTCGTCACATTGTATTTTCTGGTTAACTAAAGGGCAAAACATTCTTTTTTCTTCCTTCTGTAAAACTTTCTTCAGAAAAGAAAGACGGAAAAAAGAAATAAACTATGTGAAACGTAGTTTCTTTAGTAATCTTATTTTTTTAAATTCTAAAAATGATGCTACCAGAGAATTATGGATAACCGATTATTTATGTAGTTTCCAACTTGTATAGAGAGATCATTTTCTGTCATCTATTTCATGATTGACATAAAATGGTGATTATCCTTTTCCATTTTACCAAAATCTTGATTTAATAATGAAAACGTTTTTGATCTTTGTTTTGGACATCATTGGTTCACTAACATGTCTTTATGTAAATGTCTTTACTGAAAAAATCTTCACTTAAACAATTGAAATGTTTAACTTTTAATTGCACGGAAACTGATATTAAAACTTTTAATGCTTTAAATATAAATTATAGCGTATGAAAATGATAAAAAATAATAATAAGACTAATTATTTTTAAGTGTCGACAGTTCTTTTTTTAGTTTAAATTATTACATAATGCTTCGTGCAAATTGTAAGAAATTTCAGTTCCTCATATTTTGGTTGAATATGGCTTCTAGTCAAATTTCTGTTTTTTGTGCGAATATCAAACTAAATCGCGAATATTATCCAAATGTCCGGTGCATAGTTCATACATTATGTCTTGCCAGATTTAGTTATAACTCATTAAGATATTAATACTATTTTTCAACCTTATTGCGTTATGTGTAAGGAATTAGAGAAGCAAATCTACAAGTGAAAAATGCATTTTGAGTTATATTTTTTACATCTTCCTTTAATGAGCCATATTTTATTAAATTTGGTGCTTCATTCCTGAAATTTGAATGAAACTTTATGTCGGAATGTACCAATGCATTTTTTCTTCCTTTCTCGTTTACAAAGTATGCATAGAGAAAGTACTGTATTCGTCAAAAATTCGACCTCGGGATTATGAGTGCCGACTTTAGATCATATTCATTCCGAAAAAAAATACTTTTGGGATTTTTTGTGTCTGTCCATGCGTATAGGAACCACGAATAACTGAAAATTGCTTCGACTTAGACAGATGAATTTGAAATAGGATCCTTTCGCCAAATTTCTAGATCTGTATCAAATTTTGGAGCAATTCCGTCAATAAGTAGAAGTAAGTTTCCTAAAAACTTTCTATATTTTCTTCTTTGTATTATGAAGCTAGATAAAAATGGGCCATATTTTGGCAGATATTTAGTACGCACGTTGCCATTCACATTGAATGAAAATACACATCATGTGCATTTTTAAATATTGCATTTTTTATGTGTGCGTTGCTACTCACATCCAGAAAAATTTTGCATATATTTTTGGTTATTGCATTCATATGCATGCGCGTTTCTATCCTGTCCGGTAAAAATACTAACATGCATTTGTATGTTGGTACTTTTACCAGCTGACATCATTGAATAGAGAATATTTTCAATATTAAGATGACTTTAAAAAAATTGCTTTCTTCGGATAATAGTTTCGAAATTCAAGGGGTGAGACGCCCAATTTGGTCCACCTAGACATTTTTTAATGTACAGTGAAAAATGGAGAAGTAATTTTAATGAAAAGCAAGTCGTGGAATTATTTCCTAGCTTCTTTATCTTCAGAACAATGTAATTAACTTTTTATGAAATACACTTTAAATTAGGGGGAAAAACAGTGTAAAAAATGTGTCACCGGTCCAATCAAGGAAACTGGTTGCCTAGATTGGACCACTGGGTGTCTAGATTGGACCACCAATTTATATAAGCATAATTAAAGTAAAAATAATTTTTGATTCTCAAATTCACACCAGCACACAATGAATGAACCCAAGTATGACATTTTATGCATTATATCATTTCATCTTCTTCCTTCTTTTCTTCACAAATGAAACGTATCCTAAGTTTTTATACTTTTTGATTCAACACTTGATGCCTTTAGTGTCCTTTTCTTATTTTTTACTTTGACTTGCTACAATTCCAATTTATAAGACTACATTCGGAGATAAACTGTTGTCTGAGCTACTCCTGTAGTTCACAATAACAACCCCATTGATTTAAATGATACAATCTAGGCAATCGTTTGTGGTTCAATCTATTCAGCATTTGGATAACAACAAAAAATTCCCCTAACCTTAATTTTAAACAATTTCCATAAAATGATCATATTAAATTGTAACTAAAGAAATTTCCTATCTGAGGATATAATAACATATTTTTTAGCTTAATTTATATCACCATAAGGGTTTTTTTTGTCTTTTGTTAAAATAATCGATTGCTGTTGCCGAAACCTAAACACTTGTTCTCTAACTGTAACCACGCAGCGTTTTCTCCTTAAAATGATTTCATACACCCCATTTACATCGTTACAACATAATTGCCTATTTTACTACCCAAATATTTAATGGAATTGAAATTATGATCCCGGTTCAATCTAAACGCCTTTCCAAATTCGCCTTTTCTCCCATACACAGAAAGCTTTAAAATTACACAATCGAAAAAGTCGGGATAGCGAGTCAGCGGAAAAGAAATAGGAAACTATTTTGGATTCTTCCAGATGAATTTTGTTGATGCGAACCAAGAACATTAGCTTACATAACATATAGGATAATAACAGTAATTTTTGACCACATGTCGTTATTGACTCTCAAACACTCCTAATTTTCTGTTAGATAAATAAAATACCGAGAAAAAAATTAAAAAATGCCTGGTAAGTTTGATTCTTATGACTAACTAGGATTTTAATAATATCTTAATTAATTTATACGTATATTGTTAGTTGAATAAATTTCAAAACGAATTATAATATTTTGTATAAATAAAAATATGATATTTTACCTCTGTATAATACTGCTGTGAAAATAATGGTTCCACATTGTACATGCTTAATCAGTTGTGAGAAATTGCATCAAACATCTGTAGTTACACAAAAATTCAAATAAATAGCTAACTATTTCTTATAGTTTTCGTTACCTATACATATTTTACACTTTTAAAAGCATTTAATGGAATAATTATATTTTAGTAAAATTAATTCTTTAATGAAATCAATTTTTAATCATAATATAGAAAGTGGTGATATTTTCATATTTTTAAAAATGAGACAATTCGCAAATCATGTGAAGTCTAATTCTATAAAATGCATTTATGTCATTATTATTAATAATAATAAAGAAAGGTTTTAAATAACTTTTGTTCAGGAAAAATGAAACACCCAAAAACAAATCATTGAGTTTATTGGAGATATTACGGAGGTGTAGCATCCATGAGAAATGAAATATATTTAAAAATCCAACAGCTTATGCAAAAAATGAAGTAAGCATTGTTGAGGTGAAAAAATATAAACATATTTTACCCATTATTTAAATTGTTGGTAAACAATTTTTATACTTCACAGACACTTGGAATTTTAGTTACTGATACATATCTTTCTTGTTTGTAACAGAAATTTCAACTTCAAATCTTCGAAACAATTATATCTAGAAAAAGTTGTCAAGAAAGTTATTCCAATCGCTGATACTTCTTTCTCTTCTTACCTTACCGTATCCCAATTATTTAAGTACCCGATTTAAAACTTTTGTAAATGTTGTTTCACTGTAGACATACCCTTCAAGCAGTGAAAACACACATCCATGTTCCGTTGGTGTACGAGAACGGTCTTGAATCCACACGAGAGCATTTTCGGAATTTCGTAATTATGAACAGTGGTCAAACGAAGAGGAAAATACCTGATCCATCACCCCACTTCTCAAACTTCCACTCCACACCAACGGGAAGATGTTAGATTCTCGACATCAAATTTAAGGCCCACATACATGATGGATATTCAGCGGAAATAGAGTTTGTACTCCGAAGTCTAGACTTGAGAACCAGGCAACCTCAACTTTCATAACAGAATGAAACATATCTTTGAAACTTCTGATGTTTCTTTATTTAAAAGAGTAGAAAATGCGTATTTCAGTGAAAATTATTTTTAATTTTATGATTATTGCTAAAATTAATAAAATTTGTATTAAGTGACATAATTCAAAGGAAATGTACCTGACGAAATATTAATGAACAAATAAACTTAGTAAAATTTTTTTGACATTTTATTAGTGAAACTATAAAGCAGATTTTAAAAAATTTAATTAATTTTTTACTCTATAGTCTTTAATTTATAATTCATTAGTATAAATATAATGGAATCTTGAAATCAATTTGTTCTTACATTCACTACCAAGTGGTGCCGGTTGTATGGAATCAAAATTCAATTCAATTAATCGATTAATTAATTAATTATATGTAATTATTAAAATAAAATTAATGAAATATAGTCTAACAACATTTTTTTAACATAGTTTAATTATAAATAATTAAGATCTGAAAGCATTAAAACTGTATCTTGCCATCAAGAACACAAAAGGGTACAAAATTACAAAACTCTAGTGCTTCAAAAAGTGAGTAAAAAATTGATTCTGAAACTTCATCTTTGCAAACTTAATACAAATAAAGTTAAAGGAAAGTGTATAAAAAGATCGGGAGGTATCTATCCTCGCTTACTTACACACAAAAGATGTCACTTATAAGATTTTGTCAAAAATTATTTTGCCCATGTGTTATACAAACAGATACTCATTAAAGATCTTCTAAAAATGCCTAAAAGTATTTTTCCCATAGACAGTTTATAACTATTGATTTTCGGTTTCGTAATTTTAAACTATTCGATAATAACTTCTGCACCTATTATCCTAAGAAAATGATTTTTTACACTACCTTAAAATTCAAGATAGTATAAAAATCATTCATTGATGTCATTTTGACTGACATTTCATTTTCCTACGATATCCTAAATTTAAAAAAAAATAATGATGCCATTTTGACTGAGATTCTATTTTTTCCTATGTCCTAATTTCTTAAAAAATAATTTTAACTATAGATACGGTGATTTGAACACAAGTAGATATTTTTAATGCTCCGGGAACTATAATTAAACGAAATAACTAGAATTGTGTCGAATATTTTTATTCATCGTAAATGAAGCGGGCAGGTTAAAAATATCTTTACAAACGTAGCCCTCTTTCCCTATTCTCCTGTCCTTTAAAGCAAAATTTTCCGAAGTATTTAATACCGAAGTGTCATTTAAAAATCCTCAACAATTTCAATTTTCAAAATTTAACCAATTCAACGTTTTAATATTTTTCAATCATTGTTGCGAGTGTATCAAATTCTTGTTATTTCACAACTATTGCCACTATATAGCAGCTGTAATCTTTTGCTTTTCGAGCCCATCCCATTAGTTCCAATTTTGTAGCTGAGATTCTAGAAACCAACAAGGTAATTCAAGACAATACATTTCCTGAAAAAATTGCTGTTTTTAACAGGTACTTTCTGTGTCTTTTAAGCTTTTAAAAACTCTTCTAATAAAACAGAAAAAGTTATTCACAGATTGGTCCCTAAAATTATTACAAAGAAATTCAAGGCATTATAGTTCCTGAAAAATTTGCTGTCTTGTCAGATACTTTCTATGTCTCTCAAGTTTTTAGAAACTCTTCTTACAAGACAGAGAAAGCTATTCGTAGATTCGCCCCGAAAATTATTACAAAGCAATTCAAGGCATTACAGTTCCTGAAGAACTTGCTGATTTCGTCAGATACTTTCTGTGTCTTTTAAGTTTTTAAAAACTCTTCTAACAAAACAGAGAAAGTTATTCGCAATTTGGTCTCTAATATTATGACTCGGACATAGTTGAATCCAAAAATTGTACTGGTTTAGTTTCCGGGACTTTTACACATTATCCAAAATCAATAGGCAGATATTTTTGTAAGAATGCTTCTAGATTCGAACCTGTATTTAGATTAGATTTTAATGGAAGACATAGCATGACATTTTCACGAAATCATCATATGAAATACTATATATATATATATATATTTCCAAAATTGCAAATGTAGAGATTCTATTTGGGATATACCGACCATTCCAACTCTTTTTACAGTGGATTAAAAAATGTACAGAGAAGACATTATTATCACAAGCATCCTAATTCGAATGATTGTTAAACCAGGATCTCTGCATTAACTCTTCATGTGAAGTCTGTAATTAAGGAACCTACCTACGGATAAATCTTCTGGAAAAATCTGAAAATGTTAGATAACTAAATGAAAACATCCTAAAAAAGATTTTCTCCAAAAGATTATCAAAAATAACCATCATCTACAAAGATTGTCTTCAAGCCCTGAAGTATTTTCAGCATCTATTAAATGTAACTTCTTAGAATAGGAGATGGCAGCCTTTATTGCTAAAGGTTCCATAAACATGCCATCTCAAATGAAATTAATAATTGTCCTTTATTGCGTAGTTTTTTTATAGCGAAGAAAATCGTGTACGTGCTTACAAAAAATATATCGTACCATCTACGATTTAATTCCAAAATTTGATGCATATCTATAATTAGGGTGTAAGGAATCCTTAACAAATTTAATCCAGTTATCGTTTCATACAAACTCAAGACAGACAAACGTAATTCCGTAAATTTTTTTTCTAACTCAGGGAGATCTGAAACATCAAAATCTGTCAGAATCTCGAAAATGGATAAATAAATTTCAGCATCGAAGTCAAATAAATAAATAACATTATGTTTCAACAATTGCAAATATATTTTATTTACACTTTGCTGATTATTATAAGGAATTACTTACAACTTTGTGGTATAAAAGTATAGCGAGTATTTCTATTATCATAGAGATGTTTGCATGAGTATTAATTAAAGTTTATAAAAACGTTGCTATTGTTCTAGCAAAGATCTTATTTTTACTTTACGATTGTCTAGTAGGTAATGCGCAAATTATTTTGACAATTGGCAGATTAATTAGGTAATATGAGATGCAAAACAACACTCCGCACTTATCGAATCGGCTTTGTTAATCAGCTCATTTATTGATTTTAGTGGTAACAGATCCACGGAAACAAAATATGCGGATATGTTAAACACACAACTTACTGCAGTTTTATTATCGCTGCTATAATTATTTAGTGATTTTAATTTTAAGCTCATACTGTTATTTATACACTTCGAAAGAAAGAAATATGAAAGAAATGTTACGCATACGCGAGACATATTATTTGATAACATACCGACACTATCAGAAATATTCTTAAAAATTGTTAAGACGAAGAGACTGTTTAAGAAGGGAAGATTGTATTTCTGATTAAATTCACGAGTCAGTTGAAGGATTCTCTACCTCTTTAAAGGGATGATAAGCAGAAAGAGTAGAAATGCCTGTTGGATGTAGAATGCAAACTATCCGGGTTAGATAAGAAAGTTTTCTGTTTTTCAGTAATCCAAGAGTTCATTTGAGGAAATTTTCTCTCTTCTTGTAGGATGACGGAACGAAAAATAAGTGAAAAACTATAAGTAATTACTTTCTTCTTCTTCTTTTTTAATCTTTTTAATGTAAACAAAATGTTTTTTTTCTTAATAATACTAGTAATTTCAAGAACAGAAAGTTTTTTTTACATTAGAGCTATAAATTCATTTTCTTATGAATATTTACTTAAGGGTTTAACTATATTTTTTCGTTGAGATAAATTGCGATGTTTTTTTCAAAGATTATAAAAAGTATTATCAGAGACTATTTTTTTATTGTTGTCTGAGGTGAAAATACTAAATCTAATTAATATTTTTAAAATGGTTGTACGTTTACTTAGCGTTTATTGCATTCTTTGAGTTACATGTATATGAGAATGAATTTTATTCTTTTCAAAAACATGGCTTTATTCTTGAAAAGCCTGAAAGTACATAAAACTTATATTTTAAGTTAACTGGTAATGAATTTTGTATATTGCAGTTTATTCCATAATAATAGCTTGTAATGAAATCTTAGCAAAAGTACAGTTAATAGCTAGTAATGAAATCTTAGCAAAAGTACAGTGTAAGAGATTCGCCATTTTATAAATCCCAACTGCTTCTTACATTTTAAAAGGGATTTAATTCAGGTATTCTTCATCATAATGGAAGTCTTGAGGTATGTATATAAATATAAATGTATTTAAAATGATATGAAAATAATATGTACCTAAAAATTAACTACGCATGTTTAATACCTTTATCTGTTAATTATTTAAATTTTTCCTAAGAAGAATACACTATCGTATTTTATTGATAATATTAATCAAAAACTTTTGAGCATTCGCAATGATCTATTTGCTTTCCTTTTACGCTGGTAATCCGAAGAAGAAATAATATATAGTGAACATAGTAAGTGAAGTGTAATTTGCAGTTGAATGTTTACCAGGTTTCTTAAAGATTTGCAACATGTAAGTTACTACACTAAGCAAAATCACCCTTCATGCTGTCTAGTATACAACATGAGATACAAAAGTTTACGATGAATGTAATTATTGTTATTGGTCACGTTTAGCTTTTATAGACTGTCTCAGTTTCAGGATCCCATTGTAGATCTCAAACTTCTGGTTCCACTGGATCGAATCACTCTACAGCTCATTTTGACCGCATCTATTAAAACAAATGCGAAATTCCGGAAGTCGACTAAACATCAATTTTAGTTCATTCTTTCTAACTGATTCGATGTTGATTGTGCGATTAATGCCTCAGAAAGGGCAGATTTTAGCCTCTGAATTAATCGTAGTATTCATGACATTCTGTTTCTTTTAAGTTTTAAAAATTTCTGCAAATCAATCAATTTTCTTTGATTATAACACACTGTTTGCATAGAATACTGAAATCATAGAATTCTTTTTGTCTTTCTCATTGTATCATTGTATTTTAAAATCGTTTAAGCGTATCTTTACAGCGAGCCTGTTTTGTGGAAAAGTTTTAGGGGCAGCCATTATACCAAACGAGAGAGTCTCCTGAAAATTTTTTGTATTTCAAATTGAAAAAAAAAAAAATTGTGACCTGTCCCTATGCAACCTGATTTTTACTCCTCCACATTACCTATTTAGTTTAACCAAGAATTATATATTTCATTTTAAAGACGTCTCAGAACTTTTGAAAAAGTGTTTATTATTTAAAACTAAGTGTTACCCGCGATCTCAAAGGAAGAATTTGAATGATCTTCTTTTTTTTAATTCCTGAACTGAAATTTTGTTGCATTTTGGAAAGGGAAAGGAAAAGTTCTGACGGTTGATAATCTGTAATTACAGGGTCACAGGAGTTACTGCACGTAATATGCTGATATAGTTATGTAAATTGTTTATCTATTCTAATATACTTTTGTATATCACATTATTTACACGGATGTAGAGGTTGTGTGGGCTGGACACACGTGAACACGCCATGTATAGTTGCCCATGCGAAAAATATGGTTTTTCCATATGTACATCTGCCACTTTCAGTATCTGGCCCTGAGCCTGGCAAATGACATTTTGAAAGGGATTTGTTGCCTTCTGAACTGAGATGATAAATCCTTCGGAATTATCGGAAGGCGTGGAATTAAAATACTCTCTCTTTTCCCTATATCAGTCATAACAATAGCTTTCATAACGTTTGGACCTTGGTGTGTAATTTGTGACCGTGTGGCATTGCGCAGTCTCGGTATATCGAGGTTGCGTATTAGTAGTACTGGCACAGCGGCATTCAATCTCGGCTTGTCGGAAGGTGCCCTGACAATTCTAAGATGTTGAAGAGCTCTACAGTATATGATGTTCCTTGTTAATGCCCATTACCGTATCTACAGATGGATACTCTGTAATACCTCATTGTGAAATTTAAACAAAACATCAAGAGAATAATTCACTAACGTCATTGGATCACTGTGTAACCGCATTAAAAGCTGCAAATGCAAGGACAACAGGAAACCGGAAGTGTAAAGTCTCCTTTGTTGTTAATGGTCAAAGAAAGCAATATTTTCTTATATTAACTTTAACACTGGCAGAAGCCCGCGCGCGAAAGAGTAATTTGCTTGAATTTATTTCTATAAGAATAAAAAGACTTGTTAGAAATTACGTTACAAAAATATTTTTAAACCTTAATAACAATCAGAGAAAACATTTCATCGCAATGGAATTAATAGCATTAAAAAGATCATTTTCTGGTCTTTAAAATGGCATAAAAATAATTGTTGTCTAATAAAGATTTCAGAAGTTATTGGCAAAAAACGTCTAAGCATTAGGCTTAAAAGCGGCTAATGTTCGTTATTTAATTAAATATCTTAAGAACTAATTAACTCTGAAAGTTGAAAATAACACCTTTGACCTAAAAATATGCTCTAGAATGCCGTGTGTAAATTTCACGACGCTACCGTTCACCGTTTAGGAGGAGTTCTTGTGACTGACCGATTGACCGGCAGACAGACAGATACATTTAATTTCTGCCTTGTTTTATACATATTTATAAACATAAGCAAAACTTTCAGAAACAATGATAAATTAGTTCAAAGTCTAACCGTTTCCTAGCAGCGAAGTAGGTATAAATTTGCGTTATTTCAAAATCGTCTGCACGTAAAATTTAAAAAATTAATAAAAATTGAATGAAAAATGTCACAGAAATAAAATTAATATCATTGAAAAGGTAAAATTTTTATCTTTACGATGGTATAAAAATTATTTGTATCGGATAATGTGTTCCGAAGTTACAGCGGAAAAAAGGATTACGTGATAGTTGATTTAAAAAATAATTTATTTCACATGTTTTCGCATTCCTGAAGGATCACGTGACAGTTGAGTGAAAAATAAAAATCTTCATCGCAAATCGCGGAGTCAATGGGCTTTCTTTGTTAACTATTTTTAATCTGTAGTCAAAAATAATTAATTTAACGTGATTTCACCTAGCCTATGTCCGTTCTCGGGTTTCAAGCTACAACTCTGCCAATTTTCATCCAAATCGGTTTTGTGGTTTGGTCGTGAAAGCTTAACAAACAGACAGACACACTTTCGCATTTATTATATTATTAAGGATAACATGTAAATAATAGTACTAATGCAAAGAATTTTGCAAGAATCTAATAAACAATCATTATGTTAGTTTACTCAAAGTAATATTGTTTATTTGGTAAGAAATATTACGTATTTTTGTTCTTTGACTCAATTATTTACCACTTTCAAGCGCTCGGTTATGATGTGAAAAATTATCCAATCAGCAATCCAAATATTTCAAAGCAATCAATCGATATTTGTAAACAGTGTAAGCATATGAAAATGCTTGTAATTGTGTGTTAATGCTTATGGTAAGCTTGGAAGTTTGAATAACAAATATTTTTCTATTAAACAAAAGAAATGAATAAATTTAATAAAAACAGTTTTTACATACACACTTTTATTTATATATAAATAATAATATTTCATTAATAAGTAAGTAATAGGTTTTTATTTACTATGATTTAAAAATAAAAGTACTAAAATCAGAAATTCCTTATTTTAATTATTTTCTACTTTTTAGTTTTAAAATTATAATTCATTATTATAAATGATATGGAATCATGGAGTCAATTTTTTTTCTCAAATTCATTAACAAGTGGCGCTACTGGTGTGCAATCGAAATTTAATTATGATAATCTATTAACTGATAATTAAGTTTTGAAAATATTAAAATAGAGTAGTGTCATTGTGTGAATACACAGTACATCTCAAAACTCCAGCACATCAGGAACTGAGCGAAAAATCCAATGGAAAATTTCATTTATATAAATATGAAACAGGTAAAGCTGAAAAAAGTGTATAAAAATGAAATGCCCAATTTCAGATCGGTTTATGCTAGATAATGTGATAAATAGTCATGAAAAAATTAAAGTTTGATGTGATACACAATTTTAGTTCCACACAGATGCACTAGAGATACTAGGAAGTAAAGATAGTAGTTGCTTATGTATGAAAGAGCGGGAGAAAAACACCCTTTTTTCTATTACCTCGTTTTAAACACAACCGATAAAGAAACCCTAAAGTGAAACGTTCTCACATAATACGCAAGAAAAATACTTCATCGCCACTTTTAAGTATAGTTGTGGAAAAAACCAGCGGGAGTGGTCTCCCCCAAACTTTCTGGTATATTCCTAACACATGTGGAGAAAAAATAAGCTAAAAGGCAGTAAAACAAACAAACGCCCCTAACGCAGTGGAGAAAAAAAGCTTGGGAATCGGAAGCTTGGAAGTGAAACGCGTGGGTAGAAGCGGAAAGGATTAGCGCAAGTGAATCGCGCAATTACGCAATAACGGCATCACGTCATTGTGTGGTGAGAAAAGAGAAATCGGCTATTTGAGCAACTTTTTTTCGACCGATTGAAACGAAAATTGGACACGGATCTACAATTAATATTAGCAGGCCTCGCATCAATTTTTATTTATCAGAGCCGTAGGGTTTAGGAGTTATAATGTTTAGAAGTATGCGTTTATACAGGACCAACAGACAGCCAACCCTTTGACGTATTTGGCCCAAACTTTTATACGTGCCTACATTCATGATGATAAAACTGTATGCCAAATTTCATTCATCTAGCTATTCAAGGTTTTGAGTTATAGTGTTCACATGAACGAGGATAGACAGATAGACTTCCCGTGGACGGATTTTATCCAACATTTGAAAAAAACCTACAAATTATGTGTCAAAATCTCATACCAAATTTCATCCCCGTAGCGCTAATAGTTTTCGAGTTATCGTGTTCACAGACAGACAGACAAACAGACACACAGACAGACATAATTCCCAAATTGAGTTCTTCGCACTCAGGGAGGTCTAAAACGTGGAGATTCGTCAAAATATCGAGTTCGAATTTTTTGACGATTACAATACTTTCTCTTTGCATACTTCGTATACGAGAAAGTTAAAAAGGAGCCACACAGCATTGTTCTGCGCTCGTTTATTGTGTATTGAACACAAAGGTATTGTTTCTCAGGAAATAACTAATACTAAAATATTATAGGGTTAAAATTTTCTAAAGGGGTCATCTATATATTTAAAATTGCATTAACTTCAAAATTTTCAATGGCAATATCCATTTTTGATGTTACAAATGAATTTTCTTATGAAAAAATACCCCAAGAAAAAAATTCTGCGTATTAGGCCAGTAATAGATCGGAAGCTATTCGACACTTTATGTTCTAAATAAAAAAAGGGCCATCTCCACATTTAGATAGGGAAGTTCTCTGCTTTCATTTAAATGTCAGTAGTAACATTTTAAATTATTTTGCTCCTTAAATGATATTTTCAAAGTAATGATATACGTTTTACAATCGATAAAACTTGATGCGTTTAAAAGTTCTATAATACAGAACTTTTCTTCAAAAAAAAAATCTATTTTATTCTGAAAAATTTTTATGTGTATTTATTTTTTATAAAATAAAGTGGTGTAATGAATGTATTTAGTAATGAAAACGTTTTCGAAATATATGATACCCCCCTCAAAAAAAACTTTTTTAAAAAAACATTGCTCCTCAGGGTTTTCCCATTCCTTTTAGTCCTAATAAAAAGTATATGAAGTTTCAGCCCTCTAAATTAACTCTAGGGCTTGCCTGTAAAGCCCTGAAATTTGAGAAAAAAGATCCTAAAATGTCATATTTTTAGATTTTTTTAAGAAATTTTATATGGTTGCTAATGTGTTAAAACTGGTTTATATT
>BGPR01022005.1:0-21466 GCA_013235015.1 Araneus ventricosus | reverse complement strand
CTAAATTCTAAAGGCTTTAATGCATTTTCTAAATTCTAAAGGCTTTATTGCTTCAGTAACTGGATTCGAAACAACATGCTCAAATCTCTTTCCAAAACTATACTTAATCTGCTAATCAGTTATAAGTTATTTATTTTGTTATTTTTTTAATCAGTTAAAAGCAAGCATGCAGTACATTGTCATGGATTCAACATATTTACTATAATCAATAAATTCAATTAAAAACATATTTATTCAATCAATAAACGGTAATTACTGAATGAAATGGCTACTGTCATTATCTTAACTTAAATTATTATTCAGTTTTAATTATCATTTGAGTAGCGGTTTAAAATACTGATAAGGTAATTTACGATTTCATTTGAATGAAAAGGTACTAGGCTAAATATTGAAGTTAAAAGTAGTTGAAACTGCCATTAAATTTTCGTCATTTCGTTAGACTCATGAATACAAATTGCCAAAGATGATATTTCTGAGAGAATGAAGAAATATTTAATAAGAATTTTAAATTTAAAAATATTTATCATAAAAATTTATTTTCATGGTGAATCGTTCTACATAGCTCGAATTTCTAAATGTTATAATTTTTTTATTCATCTACTCTACAGTTAACCTATAAGGAACTTCGTAATATTGCTGACGAAAACTCTTTCCTTTAAAATATTGTTTTCTGTCTCTGGGCCAAGGAATTACCTATACAGTTTCTCTAGCTATATTTTCAAATTTTTTTAAAATTGAAATTATGTATTTAACCTGTATTTTTAAGAAATTTTAAAATATATTTTTATCTGTGCATCTAAACTTCCACATACTTGCACTTCAGAATCAATTATTGTTTCAATGGTGCTGCCATCTACTGCCTGCTACGAGATATATTAAATAAAACAAATGGTCATTTGGTTTGACAGAAAGCAACCTCATCGATACCGTTTTTCGAATGCAGAATTCAGTTTAAACATTTGTCGTCCTAATAAGTAAGGGGAAAAGGCATAAAAGGAAATACTTTTACATAATTGATAACAGAATATAAGTAAATGCCTGTAATGTGTTAAAGAACTTATAAAATATATTCTACTCTCCTTTCAGTTCTTAAACAGAAAATAAACCAGATTCATTCATTCCATGAGTTTATTCGCTTAGAAGGTTATTCATTTCAGTGAGCGCAAATACGGAAATCACGAAAGCTCGTCTTTTATAGGGAAGGAAAATTTTTCTGGAAATTCGTCGCTTTTCATGCAAACTTTAAAAATAAGAAATGAAAATTACAGAAAAACTAAATATATGACATCATAAACCACTTTTCCGAAAATAAATCAAATATCTTCCTGAACCCTGAGTACCGAACCTCCAAAATGTGCTCGATCAATTTAGTTATAAGTACTCTACCAACCTTCACAAAGCCCGCAGAAATAAATATAAGACGTCGTTGACTCGCTATATAGACTGGTTATAAGACGTATATTGATGTACGTTGCACCAATTTGGGTTCTTACAGCTGAAATGAACTGGCAGAAATTGCCGTATAAATATCGCTCGCTAACCAATTGCCCCATTGGGGATATAACTGGGAGAAAACGCAAATCGTGCAAAACAGAGCCCTTCATACTATACCAAATATACCATATTTAATCAGAATTGGAGTCTTTCATTCAAACTGGTTATTTAAAAATAAAGTCAATAGATGAGCACATTCAAAACGGTCTCTTCCTCCTAGAACAGAGTGGCGATTAAACCATATTCAGTTTCTTGGTTTAAACTATATTTCAGTTTCTTTCTTCTGAAAACACTTGGTTTTTTCAGAACCAAGTTTTGACTCAGTCGATATTTCTGACCTCAAAATGCTGAATGAATCCTGCAACTCGCTCATAAATCTCAGTTTCAAGGAATTCTATTCAATTTCACTTCTCATTTATTTCATTACTTGCTTTTATTTTTCTATATTTCTTGTGTTTTCCTCCCCCCAAATCAACCCTCACTGGTTCACCTCCAAAACATGAAACTGTCAGACTTATAATAGTCATAAGAGTACCAATTGAGCCTTACAGAAGTGATTAGCACTTATTCTCATGAACAAAATTAATTCTCGCTATCGATTTTAATTAAACAACTGTGTATTGCTTACCCCCTCTTTTACTAATTAAACAGAGGGGGGAGAAATCTGTATCTGAAAATGCATCTGTAGTATCCTTACAACAGATGCATCTCCTGCCTTGGAGTGGCTATAATGCCTGCTTTTCCTCATTTGCAGTCCGTTACCCCATGCCACGTAGGCTGTCATGGGTTGTTACATTCGGATTTGATGAAAGAAATATCCTCAGAAAATAGGTCTAATCCGCAACAAACGAGCATTGCATTTCTAATCAGAACATTCTAAAAATGGATGCAGCGTCCCCTCCGACTCGTTGAAGAAAGATTGCATCGTTTTGAGATATTTATACAGCTTTATCTACTTTATAATTATGATGAATATAATTCAAACAAAGAGTAGCAAGTTGTAAAAAGAATGGCACCTCAATTGAATGGCACAAAGTTTCAAGGTATTCAGATGACTTTCTCCCATAAAGAAAAAAATCACTATCCTTTATCCCCCAATGCCTTCAAATATAAAGACTAAAATCAACTTAATTTTTTCACCTTCGTGAAAGTTTAATGAGAAGCGGCTTTTAGCAACTTATAGAAAATGTTAAAGGATGATGATTATTATTTTTCTGAGAGAGAGGAAAATAAAGTAGATCATTTTTAATAATTCATTAACAAAAAGGCTGCTTTTGTATTTTAGGTGTTTAATAAATGTCTACTTCAGCAGTTAGACAGCAAGAGTTTTAATATTAAACCTAGCACAATTGCCTAGAGATTTTCCCTATTAATTATATGTGGATAAGGAATAAACTTTCAAAGAAGTATTTAAAAAGATGCAATTTTCTGAATTTCGTAATTAACCAAATAAAGTCATTAATATTGAAACTAAGAATAATGCATTTTTTTCAATTTTTTTCTGAGGAAACTCTAAGACATTGATTGTGGCTTTGGAATCAACTTTATTTACAAAAACATGTTACTTTTTATCCATTTATGGTAAGTATGTATGAAATCATTTTTATATGTTGAAATCAAACTGAAAAATCATATAGCTCATAAAAACCATTTTTCATTCAAGTTAATACTTTTCATTAGTGTTATTTCATTTACCATTGACAAGAATTGAGTATCCGAAGGTATAGTGCTTGGATTTGTAGCAACAAAGGTTCTTATCCCCAAGAACATTTCTTTATTGAAAAGCAAGTAGTAACTTGCAGAGATAATTTTAAAAAGGGGTTCGAATAACTTTTTTTTCTTTAATAGGTATTGTACATATGTTATTGCCATGAAATTTATTTCATGACAGAAAACTTTTGTAATGACAGTTCAGCAAAACATTAGTTCAATTAATAAATCAAAGTTTGGCCTTATTTCACAATTCTCAATTGCAAACCTGACGCAGGTGACCGAAGAAGTGTGTGTTGCCATCCAAATGAATGAAAATCATTGATGTTGAAAGCAAAGGTTTCTAGAAATTACTCCTATACTGTGTAATGCATCCATAGTAATGTAAAATAGCTTACAGGCAAAGAGTACTGTAAGAATGTTTAGTCATAGAATGTTTAGTCTGTAGAGCAATAAGAAAAGCATGACATAGAAGAAAAATCATAAGTATGCATGGCATAATTGCAGTTTTGATGTTCTTCATGTATCAATTATATATAAAAATTACCCATTAGCAGAGATATCTACTGTAAATTGCATGTACGTGTAAATGAAATTCAAATCTGGCACTTCAACATGGTATGAAGTTATTTTATAAAATCTTATGAAATTACAGATGGATTGTTTACATAAAAACCCATTAAACTTTTAAAACGCATTCATAAGTACTATAATTTATAACTGAAGTAATTAAACATTCAAGAAATAATTGAACTTTGCATTATGCAAATGGAATAAACATTTTCATGAACATTATTACATACATATTTGTGTATATCAATACAAATATGTAGATATTAATATCATTCAGAACTGCAGTTAATCAAAAAGGTACAAAGAATTTATCTTCAAAATTTACTTTACCACTTGATGAGGCATCTAAATTTTGCAAGACAAAATAAATAGACTCAAGTTTGGAAACTTAAAGCTTTTTATTACATATGGCACTTTGAGGTAAAGAGAATTTCCACACACTTTTGAGATCATAAAAACACACATATTTCTTTAAAACTTTCATGTTTAGATTTATACAGAAAAAAATGAACTGGCCAAAAGTCAATAACAAAATAGAGATGTAAAAACAAAAGCATTACATATAAGCATTTCAACAAATTTTGAACAAAAATTACAATCACCATTTTGTGGTCACATTTGTGTTATAAATTCAGTTCTTTATGAGAGATGAAAGAATCTTATTGTTACACTTTATCTGAATTATATATATGCAACATATAGCAAATTAACAATGCTCTAAAAATTAAAGAATATTTTAAAATATTATACAGGCACAAATAATTAAAACACAAGAGCAATATTTTAAAATCTAATATGAATGCTGTATAGCTTATTTATTTAAAGCAATAATTAAAATCATCTAAAACACTGCACTATAATAGGTTTAATATTATTTAATAAATTTGAATAGCAGGGTAATCATTTGTCCTATGTAAACAACTTTCTCACTCAATTTTCAAACGTTTTTTTTTCCATATTTCCCAACATTTATACTTAATTCAAGAATCCGATAAACATACAAGTTTAAAAATATAAATTTTAACAAACTTCTTAAGAATATTTTCAAAAACAATTATTTTACAGAGTAGTTACTATCTGTGATGTTTTGAAAATACACGATTCATATACAACAGACAATGAGTTAAATTAACATTTATTTGCTCATATCTGAATATACATCATATCATGTATAGGTATAAAACATTATTATAAAACATTGGAAAATAAACATAAAGAATTAATTACATAATAATTAAAGAATTATTAAACATTAAACATAAAGAACATATTGAATGTTACTCTATTTTGTCTGATACATATTATCAACTAATTATGCAGCTGATAATTTTTTTACATTGTCGGGATTGTTAAATGTAAAAAAGGCAAAATTTTACAGTTTTTACTATTTATAATAATTAAATAATAGTTATAATATTTAAAATGGGAGAAAATTACTCAGTCTTTAAAGTTTTTAGATATTCGTGCACTCTGCATTCAAAATTTGCAATAAAGTGAAAGTAATTCAATTTACACGTTTATTTTCAAAACATTTCTAATTTATTTATTCATTTATTTCCGAAAAAGAGATATTTTATTTAGTTCAGCTTAGAACAGCAACATAAATTCATTTCCAATTCTTTCCAATCAAATAAAATTCAAGATTTATTATTATTATTTTAATTATTTGCTGCTGCCTTAACTTAATTTCGAGTTTGTGTCATTTTTGAACACTTTGTGTTATGCTAGCTTATATACTAAAGCCTTTCAAGTTATTTTTGTTATGTTCTCTGTCTGATCTTTGTTGTGAATTTGACGCAAATATAAACAAATGAAAATTTAAGAAGGAAGGCACAAAAAATAATTTTCTTTTTTGATAAAGCGTGTTCAGTGTTTTCTATAATCCTGTGCATTATTTCTGTTGAATGTTTTTTAACTTATGATTTCTCTTTTTTATGCGTCCGAAAATGCGTCTTTAAACTTATTCGGTGAGCGTATGTTTTACTGCAAATGTCGCATGCATATGGTTTCTCTTTTGTATGCGTTCGTAAATGTGTTTTCAATGCTTGTATCTGACAAAAAGTTTTTCTGCAAATCTCGCATTCATAAGGCTTCTCTTTTGCATGCATCCGTAAATGTCTTTTTAAACCACTACTATCTGTAAAAAGTTTATTACAAACGTCGCATGCGTACGGTTTTTCTTTCGTGTGCGTCCTGAAATGTGTCTTTAAGTGATCTTGTCGTGAAAAAGTTTTATTGCAAAGCTCGCACGCATATGGTTTCTCTTTTTTATGCATTTTTAAATGTGTTTTAAAACTATTTTTATAAAAAAATGCTTTACTGCAGATGTCGCATGCGTAAGGATTCTCCTTTGCATGCTTCAGTAAATGTGTCTTTAAACTATTCTTATGAGAAAATGCTTTACTACAAATGTCGCACTCATATGGTTTTTCTTTTGTATGCACCCGTAAATGTGATTTTAAATTAATTTTAGTAATAAATGCTTTACAGCAGATGTCGCATGCATACGGTTTCACTTTTGTATGAGTCTGTAAATGTGCCTTTAAACTATTCTTGTGAGAGAATGCATTACTACAAATGTCGCATGCATATGGTTTCTCTTTTGTATGCGTCCGTAAATGCGATTTTAAATTCTCAGCCCGAAAAAAAACTTTACTACAAAAACCACATATAAAGGATTTTTCTTTTGTATGCATATTGAAATGCCTTTTTAAATCATGACGCTGAGAAAATTTTTTTAAGCAGATATCGCATGTATACGGTTTCTCTTTCGTATGCGTCATTAAATGTCTCTTTAAATGATGATTCAGAGTATAAGCTTTATTACAAATGTCGCATGCATACGGTTTCTCTTTTGTATGCGTCCATAAATGTGTCGATAACTGAAAATTCCGAGAAAATACTTTGCTACAAAATTCACAAGCGAACGGTTTCTCCATCTTGTAAAAAATAAGAAAATATATTTTTTAATTCGTTCTGAAAATACTCTAGTTCATAACTGAGAATTAAGAAATTTTGCTTAAGTTCTAGTTTGCGAATGAAATTTTTAAGACATCCAATCTAAAAGCATTTCTACGTATATCCTGTTATGAAGTTTTACAACTGGATGAATCTAAAGATGCTTAAATTTTATTGCTGTACATATGCTTTACTCCTTCAATAATTTGCATAAAATGGCTTTTTAGTTTATAGGTAAAACATACTCATCAATGTATATTAATAAACAATAAGAATTCAGCAAAAATCAAAGGTTCATAACACAGCTAATGAAGTAATTCTTTCCTGTTTCGTTGAGTTGGATTCCGTCCAAGGTATGTCGTGTGTTACAGCCTAGATGTGTGATCTTGGAATAATCTCGGATCCTTATTGTCGTCGCTTTCCGTCGGAAAGATGTGTTGAATCCGTCGCCGTTCACGTTGTCAGGGCACACTTAGAAATTGCACCATTCATCAAGGCTCTTCCCAATGCAGCTTCGAAATCTAAACAACATAAAATAATTAATGCACTTAAACACTCAGAGCTACAGAAAATCAAATTTATTAAAGGGTTTCTTAAATTTTTTTAAATTAAAATTTTTTGAAATTGGCGATATTTAGATTTATCCAAAAATCTAGAAAAACTCCTGGAGTCTCATTTGCTTCAATGACATCCTTAGGAAGTTTGAGAAATGCTTTAATATTCTAGAATTTTTAAGTTTGAATATAAAAAATTAGTTTGAAATTTATTTCGAGAATTGTGACAAAGAAAATTTCAAAAACAGGGGGAACAAGAAGTCAGGGAATACTACTTCGCAAAAGAAACTGGAATATTTTTCATTAAACCAGAAAATCCTGGCAGGCAAAAATAATGTCCATACTACCATAAGGCGTTGCAAATGGTAAAGCCACGTGATTCGGGATTCGGCTACGAGATTCGGCTCAGTAACAGCGTATAAATGTTCAATGTATCATCATCTATTCTGGTCGTAAAGATTACAGGAACATGGGTATGGGGGTGGCGCCTTTCTGACCAGCCACAACAAGATTCATATCATTAAGCAGCATTTCTGTTTCTATGAAAGACACGTTCCCAGATGACATCTTTCAATGTTTTGAATGACGCTGGTTGGTCGGGATAAATTTTGCGATTAAAGTTTTTTAAAAAAATGTTTTTAAAGAGCAGGTATTCGGTCTGAAATTTGGCCGAATATTCGGTATTCGATCTGAAATTTGGCCGAATATTCGGTATTCGTCGATATCGCTATTCGTTACATCCCTAATTAAAAGCAACAATACAATTCAAAACCATTTCAAAGTTCAAAAGCAAATATTTTTGTTTTAAAAATACAGATAAAAAGTGATTAAAATACTAAATATAATTCATATATTTGTAAAATAATTCAAAATTCCTACTGATATAAACGTGTGCGAATAATAAAATGTAAAAATATATTTATATTCTATTCTCACACTACTTCGACTAGTCTCAAACAGTTCTTAAATGATAAAAGCCAAAAGGATTCAATAGATTACAAAACAGTCATAATTCACCTATCTAATCAGCCATCACAGAATTCATCACCACAAAATTTTCCACCTGACCACAAAATTTCTTTCTTTTATTTAGTAAATTTTAAAATATATAATTGAACCCCATACACTTTCCCATTTCATATTATTACAACGAAAAAATAATCAGAAAAAAGTTCAGCACAAATTACTATTCAATTATTACAGTTTGCCACTCTTAATAAAGCATATAAAATAACAGCCGACATGAAAAGATCAGAGCTGCTTTCGCATTAAAATTTTTAAATAATTTATTCGGTTAGAATTAAAGACATGCAACGGATTCTAATTTTGAAAGGATAACTCGTAAAATTTGCTAAAAGATTTAACATGATAAGACTCAAAGGCTGGCGAAACTTGTCAAAGCACAGTTGTACTTGCTTCGTTTTCTAGAGCAGAGGTTCCTATTTTGTGGTGCGCGTGCCTTTGGGGTTACGCGGCGGCGCAGTTAGGTGTACGCGAAATTTATGTTCCTAATGCTAGTTAACACAAAACACAAGATTTTAAAAGGAAAAAAAAGGTATAAAATTCTATTTCCTCAAATTCGTCTGAAAAGTGAATGATATGCAAGTTAGAAACATACAGACTCTCTCTACAGTTACAATTTAGTCAAGAAAGGTACAAAATGCTTCTCTGGGTAGTCACAGATTATTTCTAATACTCAGAAAATGTGAGTAATAGAGATGAAATAGCCCTTTCTTCAACCTTTTAACTATAAAGGACATTTTAAGGAGACATTTATTCATTTGCCTAATCGAAATTTCAAAACTCAAACTTTTCTTCAGCGATTTTTTTTATTTAAATAGTCTATCTCGGACCTTAAGCCGATGTAAACAAACCAAACTTGCGAGCTTCTGCCAAACTGAGATTAACAAATTCAACCCGATTTTGCGTCCACATAAACGATTTGTATATATAGATTTCAATATGACATTCAAGTTTTTATTTTTTAACTTTCGAAAAATATCTAATCTTAAACTACAGTTGTAATTCGATGCATCGACATTTCAATATACATAAACACTTATTGCGAATATTTCATCATTTTTTTACTGAAAAAACCATGCACAGTTAATTTTCAAAAGTCAAGAGGTTCATTAAACTATCAAAAATATATTAATTTAATTGTGCAAATAACAATTTTTGCTGGATTATTGACGTCACAATTATTGAAATTTTGCACTTTCTTGATGCGTCTTGGTTTTTCATCGCATTTTCTACGCAGCTAGAGGGGACGTTTCGCCACGGGTGGCATTTCGAAATTGACGGTAAAATCAGACATGCTGGATTTTTTTTTCTGTAAGACTAGCTCCATCATTGTGCACATAAAAAATAACTGAAATAACTCGTATTTTTCTTTTTTGTTGGTAAATCGTCGACACGCGAAAGAAAGACTGGTGGTGGATGCCCGATTTTCGTAACCTATCTGCAGAAATCTAAAGGATAAGACCACGATTTACGTTACTAATAAAAGTTTTAACCTGAATATTTTTTTTATATATTTCGAGGTTTATTTGCTCTATGTTTAAAAGAAGGGCGGCGCGTTGCAAGTCCGTTCCGGATGGCGAAAGTTGCACGTATTTCTACGTCCAATTTTGAAACTGAACGTCTCTTGCACACAGTTGAAAGATTTCGTTCAGGAGCCATTCTCGCTATAAGAAATGTAAAACTAAACTGAATTGAAACTAAAAATCCCGTTCCAGGTTAGGAGATGGAAAAGTAAAACAGAACTAATAATGACAAATGACTCACCGGCGAGTGTTTATTGTCTTTTGTGAATCGAATCTCATTGTTCCTTAAATTTCTATCGCATTAGGAATCGGCGAAACAATTTTTTTTCATATTTAATATATTATTTCCTATGAATGAAATCAGCGGCACTTTTAGACTGCAATAAGTACGGATAGTTTGCATACAAACAGTATTTTTCGATATACAGAAATGTTATTCGATATACAGAAACCGTTTTGCGCTTAGAAATCCAAAAATTACTGAATACCAATATATAGAGACTTTAGATATATGGTAGCCCCATGTATGACAGTTCGAATGTAATTTATTTATTAATTTTGGGGTTTAGAGTTCTCTTCCTTAATATCAGGCCCGTCTGAAATGTTGAAAATCTAGTATTATATGCCGAAATGATTTTGGACATGGGCAAAGAGTGCACAGAGGAATGCGTTCTCCCATCAAAAAATGTATTTGTGTGAATCGAGTATGGCCGATCTAGATTGAGTGAAAACAGAACCTGTTGGGTAACCTAAGAAAAGACTGTTGCAATAGGTGTGATGCACGCATGTTAAGAAAAACGCGTTACATGACTTTAAATGCAATTATTGTTCAACTAGCCGCCTTCGGCGAACATTTTTCTCTCCGGTAATATGATTTCTATTGAATCTCTTATGCATAATTTGATATTTAAGATTCCCTTAGTAAAGTCACTTTAAATTTTAAATTTTGATAGATATTTAACCCGTTTATTCAGTAGCTTTGGGCATGTTCTGTTTATTGTCTACATGAAGGTTTCTAATGGTATAAAAAAACTGCGTGTGTCATGTAACATCTAACTATAAGTTGTCGGCGCCAACTTTACTTTCTTATTCCTCATGCAAAATATGCGTTTTATATCAACATTAGAACGGCGCTGAACATTTTTTATGCCATCAGTATGTTAACTCGATTAAAGCCATAATTAATACATCTTTCAGCGTACTGCATGTATTTACAGATTATATGCACTAACTATCCTAAAGGATTTCGTTTACAGATTTCTCAGGAAAAGTTATGAAATAAAAAAGCAAGCAAATTCATTAGCTTTCAGCATTGGAAAAGAAACACACAAATAAATATTTATTTAAATTACGAAAACGATTTGAATTTGATTGCAACAATAATTATTGTTGTGAATCATGCCTCAAAATGTTTTTTTAAAAAAATTATTAAAATTAGAGTAAAAACTTTACAGCAATTTAATTGATATAATATTAAATGCATTTTTAGATGGTGATAAAATTACTTTTTGGCTGTTATATTTTCACACGTTATTAAAAATTAATATTATCTCTACTAATAATAAAGGAGAATGTTTGTGTGTTGGCGCTCTGAAGGGCAGAACGCTGGCTTAGAGCTACAAAATTTGGCACGAACATTCTTAGGAGAGTGGGAATGTGCATCTCGGAGCCGGGGTTTTTTTTTTTTTTTTTTTTTTTTTGAAAATTTAATTTAAAAAATAAGCGAAATTTTTGCGCGTTTCTTTAATAACTTTCGAAAATATTGCAGCACAAAAATCATTTTAGCACCATCTGAAAAGTTAAAAACTTATCTTTTCAATGATATCAATAAAGTTTTTGTACGAGTTTCTCTAATTTTAATAACCTTAAAAATGTATATTTGGCATAATTTACAACACTTCTCATTGTTGCTACGTATTTCAAACCGCTTTCATTGTTTAAACAAATATTTAATTGCGTGTTTCTCTTCCATTGTATAAAGCTTAGAAAATATCTTTTATATTTTACTTTCTTCTTTTATTTGATCAATTTTTCTGCGAAATCTGTAAAGGAAGTACTGAAGATAGTAATTATATAATGAAATAATGCAGTGAACTGAAAGATTATCGTTGCTATGTTTTAATTCTTTTTATCAGCGTGTTTTGAGCCAATCAGCATATTGGGTGACGTAAAATGTTTCGCGCCAATTTAATGTTGAAATCAAATGCGTAGTTCACGTTAGCGTAGGCAAGGAACAGAACAAGTGCAAGGTTACGAAAAGAACTCGGGTTAAATCTCTATAGCAATTGGAATTTTAAAACTACTTTGTTAAGGGAACCATGAATATAAAATTATGCGTAAGAGATTCAGTTGAAATTTTATTTCCGTCGATCAAGCTGGCCGCCGAAGGCAGCTAGTTTAGAATAAAAAAATACAAGTATTTCGCGTAGTTTTTAATTCATTAAAATCCTAATTAATGCTATAAAGGAACCCAAGGTGCACATTCCCATCCTCCAAACTACACTTGTGTCAAATTTTGTAGCTCTAACTCGAGCAGTTTGCTCTGTAGAGCGCCAAAACATAGGCACGCATTTTCCTTTATTGTTAGCAGAGATAAAAATTACATAATAATGCAAAGTACAATTACATTTTAAGGTTGCTCAAAGTATTTAAAGAAAGTACATTTATTATTGCTTCTTAAGACTGGACATTTTCATGCACCAAATGAACTCGAGTGTATTCAGTTAAGGGTTTTAAAAATTATTCATTTACAATTACTGAGGTCACAATTTACAAACTTTGGGAAGAAACGATTCGAAGGAGATTTACATTTGTTGGGGAAAGTTAGAGACAGCATTCGTAGGGAAAACCCCCAAAGATAAAAACAGGTGGGCATATGAAAAAATATAAAAATCTGGATCCCGAGCAACTTCGGGTTATCAGCTGGTACATAATATGAATTCAACATGATTTATATAGAAAATTGAAAGAACAAGAGAAAAAATTTCAATCTACTGAGGAATTCGATTGAGTCAAGTTCCACTACAGTTGCCGAAGAAGTAAAGGGAAAAAGCAATTTAATTAGTAATTAAAACAATTTATACATCTAATAAGCAATACAAATTTATTTTTTGCAGGTTTTGTGAAATCAACAATAAAATACAAAACGGCTGATAAACGTTACTACAGAACTATTCAAAAATTGTTGGGATGCTTCTGTATGCGATTTTACAAAGAAAACAGTGAACTACTTCTGATCTAGAAATTCAAACTATAGCAAGAAAGAATTACTTGGACATGCATTTCAGAAAGTAAACACTTTAGATATTTATGAAATTCACGGCAAAATTATAGAACACATGTAATTAAAAATAAATTTATAAGCCTTTTTAACACTCGCGATTTTTGAAGCAGTATTCGCGCATTTTTAGCAAAGGATTTTTTTATTTAAAAATATGACGTAATCGTTGTGCTAGAACGGTAGAGCATGATTTTGCCAGCACAATGTTATTTTAGCGAGCAATATCATAACATCTTTTTTCGAATTAGAAATTCGAAGCACGTGCAACCATTGCACATCGTGGTTGGCAAACACTTTTCAAACTGTATACAAACTTTCTTTACAAATATTTCATAAAATTTACACAACAAATGGTACAGTATCGAATTTATAATTTGAAATTTACTTACGTGCATCAAAGATTCGCAACTATTCAACACTTAAAAAAGGAGTCAGCACACAGCAGGCTGTACATCGACACTGATCAGGCACATGATTGCACTGACTTTCATAATACGGCTTGGTTTATTTGAATGTTGAAGGGTTATAGTATTTTGCTCTTAATATACGGTCACACGAGCGTTTTCGAGCAGTCAACCGCACAAGAATTACAGACAATATGCTGAAGAATCAGAGGTGGCTACACGCATGACCTTCGTGCCGTTTTCTCCCTTTCTCTGGGTGCATTCTCGCAGCTGCCGCAAAACGATGCGCTCGGGTCTATTTTTCAGGAGCGAGAAATAAATCGCTTTGCTGTATATGGTGGTTTCCGTTGGTATTTTCATGTGTTCCAGTGTCGGATTATCATGTAGGCAACTGTCTAGGGGACCCTGCAACTTTCGTGGGTCTCAGGCATCGAAATTTTTCCCGGCATTTTCAGTGTTATTTAATTTTTGTAATTTTATTTGGTTTACAAGGGCTCCATGAACTCGAACGTAGTTAAATTAAAATTAAGTACTACTTAAATTTCAAAACAATATTCATAGCAATTTTTTCATGTTTTAAATTTCACTTGGAGGTATATGAGGTCAATCTTTATTCTTACAGTTGACGGATTGACTCATGAGTTTCAACATCCCTGTCAAACTTTGTATATGCGTATTTGGAATGTAATAAAACAAATTTTGTTGCATTTCTTACCGTTTTGTTAAAAAATTGATTTTTAAATTTAAATTTTTTTAAACGCGAGATAATGAAACTAATTTTCTTGACGCTGACCAGCAATTAAATGTCATATAAAATTTTCAAAACTATATTTACATAATAAATGCTTATATAGATATTAAATTAAAATCAATAAAAAAAATCTGACTTTGGTAGTTTGGAAGGGGGAGGGCGCGTAAATTGATTTGCCTTAGGGATAATACAGGACTTAATCTGGCCCTGATGTGTTCTGTTCTACATTTTTTGACATTTAAAATAAATATATCAAAGAATACTACTGGGATAGTGAGCTTATGATTCTTGAACTTCCATAGTTTTTTTACCAGTTTTATATCACAGATGTGAATATTTCAGTTGGAATATTGGCAATTTCATTTATTTTATTTTCACATCAATCAGTTCATTCTTTGGTCCTTTTATATTGCTTTTTTATTAAATGTTTACATTTTCCTGTTTCTTTTTAAATAAAATCATTTAAAATAATTGTACTTATTAACCTTTTCCCAATTAGAACCTAATTTTAATAATTACTCTCTTAAAAATTGACTGTTTTTTCCTTTTTTTTTCGCGGTTCAAATTTACGAAGTACGCCACAAAATAGTACTCGTGATGCTTCAAAACTGGACGTTAGTATAACTACAATAAGCTATTTGTGTCGTGTAGCTACAAAAGTAACCATCTCCACTTTTCAAAAATACGTTTTTTCAAAGATTATATGTCCATTTGACCCTCTTAACATCTCACCAACATGAATTAGTAATTGTTAAAATGCTTCGAATGCCATGCAGTTTATTTTTCAAATCTCATTTTGACTAGACGTGACAGAAAATCCACTTTTCTCAAAACTTTTCTTATTTGGATATGGCCAATTTACAGTTACACGGCACATTTATTACTCTGTATACCAATTCGTAAAAAATTGCGTTGGTGGTAAAAGGAATTATTATGGTTCAATTTCAAGTAGGTTAATTAATGAATAATTCTTATTTTTATTATTTCTTATTCTAACATTTGTTTGTGCATTACTTTTATTTTTCGTTTCAATTAATCTTATTCATATCTGCATGTGTAATTGTGTATCGATGTTAATATTGAATTGTACCTTGAAATTTTATATTTCAACCGGGGGAGAATGTTTAGTAGTGTGAGTGTATATTTGCTTTGATATTTGTAAACATTGCCAAGGGCGAAATTGTCCGCCCCTAGCAACCCTCCGTGTTCAATCTACAACCCCCGGGGGTAAAATCCCCGGATGGACGCTTGTATCTCCGCGTGTTGTTGTTATGTAATCCTTCTTGTGTGTGTGTGAGACCTCGCTAGCTCAAATAAATGCAATTTAAATTTAATACAGTCCGCTCTTTGTATGCTCTTAAGCTATCCATTTAACGCCCAAACACCTCCCTCTCCCCTAAGAGCAACGACTCACATCCTTTCAATATTCGAATGAACTATACCTTAATATAGAAGCCACTGGAAAACTGGTATAGCAACCCTAAGTTAGGCAATGTCCCACACTAGCGTCTGTATACCAAACTCTTTCCCTATGGAATGGGCGAATCCATCTCAAGTAGTAGTTTTCGTAGGTGGGGAAGTTTGACAAGGAGGGACACACTGGGAATCGCTTGGGAAAGGGTCTGGGATCAGGCAGAGACCTCTAGGATCGAGACGCTCTAGTGGAGGGACGCTTTAGCTTTGTTTTAGTTGTCTTTCTTTTCTGTTTTGATAAGTCAGCATAATTTATTTTACAAACACATTGGAAAACAAGAGAAAAGAAAATCACAAACTTCACTTTTTCTGAGATAACACGATGTAAACATTGTGGCAGCAAGTTGTTTTATCAGAGGTCATACTTAAAAAAAGAGTGTTTACTTTTTGTGGATTCATTTTAATGCTGTTTTACTTTATATATATATATAAAAAAGTGATATAGGTAACACAGGTTTGCAAAATTTTGCATAAAACTTTTATTAGAATCAATAACTCATTTTATTTATTCAAGATAGGAATTTCGCTTTGCTTATCTACTGAAATTTCGTAAAATTTAGGTTTGCCATGCAAAAGAGTTTAACATACTTAAAACTCACTTTCACTTAAAACTTCGCAATGTATAAGATTAAATAAAAACTAATCACACCAAATAAAGAGATCAAACTAGAATAAATTGGATATTGGTTTGTTTTATTTCATACAACAATTTCTTTAATATAAACACATTACCTTCAATATTGCAGCAGCTGATACATTTCAAGACAAAATTATTAAAACTAACATTTATGTTTAGTCATAATATTCACAGTTCTTATGTGATTGAGGATAGGCACTTTATAAGATTATGTTATGAATTCTTAGAGTAAATTGTTATTATGTGAAACTACTCATAAGAAATACTGTCAAACTTGTTTTTTAGGACTTAGATGAACTAATTTAATTATGTGCACAATATGATTTTTAATGCTGTTTTAAGAAAGATATTGCAACAGGAAATCATCATTAACTACCAAAAATCTCGACAGATCTGTAATTCACTTCCTAAATATTATTATTTTCAGCGCATGAATTAACTAGGAAATAATCTCATTCCCGGCACGGTGTTCTCCTATCACCTCACTAGCGTCTACTAGAGGGCTCTGCTCGATCCCAAACCCTTTCCCAAGTGATTCCGAGTGTGTCCCTCCTTGTCAAACTTCCTCACCTACGAAAACTACTACTTGAGATGGATTCGCCCATCCCATAGGGTAAGAGTTTGGGATACAGACGCTAGTATGTCCCACTTCTCTCCCCCGACAGCAGCAGAGCACTCCCTTCAACAAAAATCGAAGTCGTGATGAAGTCGGGCAAGTTTCTGTCTGATCTGAGTCTATGAGCAGCCCAATTTTAAGTGTTAAATCATTGCGAACATTTGTTACACGTAAGTACATTTCATTATATATTTATCCGATACTGTACCACATGCCGTGTGATCTTTGCAGAAAGAATATTTACATACTATTTCAAGAATACCTGTGAACCACGAGGTGCAATAGTTGGTTCCAATTACTATTTCGATAATAGAGGTTAAAATATTGCCGTTAAATAACATTGTGCTTGTAATATTGTACTGTGCAGTTCTTGAACAACGTTTAGATCTAATTTGAATATTTAAAAAATTTGCTTAGCTAGGAATGCGCGACCTTTCTTTCAGAAATCTCAATTGTGGGAAAGGCTTATAAATATATTTGTCTTTTTATATATTCTAAGTTATCATTTTACAGTGGATTTCATAGAAAATTTCCAGAAGGTTTACTGTCGGAAATGCATCTTCAAGTTACAATTACTCGCCATGGTCTGAATTTCCAGATCAGAAAGAGTGTATAATGTTTTCTTAAAATCCCACACAGTTTGACACATTTTAATAAATAGTTCTATAGTTAAACTACGTTTATCAGTCTTTTTGTATTTGAATGTTGATTTCATTTATCCAGCGATAAGTAATTTTAAACTGCTGATCAGATGTATAAATTGTTTTGATTGCTAATTAAATGGCTTTTTTTTCCATTCATACTCTGCCACTGTGATGAATTTCAGCATAGCATGAAGAATAGTTGAGCCTTCTTTATCAAAAATAATACATTTATTGAACGTTTACCACAGCACAAATGTAAAACAAGCACATACACTTACATCACAAGACTTGCATCGAATTCCACGTTTAATCTCATTATTCTGTTTCGTTGCTAGGCGACGTTAGCAAGGACAATATCGTTGCCAAACTATTTTTATTACCTTTAGAAAAGAATTAATGCCAAACGATATTTTTATTTAATTTCTTTTATTACCAAACGATTTTTTTAATCTAATTAATTTCTTTCTTTAAATATTTTAATAATTCTACTGATATATATTTTTTTATTCGTTAAGAATATCACAACCACCTACATTAGAACTTGACTCATTTGAATTCTTCGGTGATTAGCATTTTTTTTCCTCTGGTTCCTTCAATTTTTTATATATTGTCCATTCAATTCTTTTTATTGTCTATACTTCGAATTTATTATTAATTCGATGTCAGAACTAAGGAATGTAAAAATTTATTTTTATTTCTGAATCTTTTTCGGCAGATACATGTTTTACATACCTCGTGTTCTGATTGATATTAAATGAAAACTTTTTTAAGACAATTCGCTCGTGGATTTTACCGCTGAACAGTGTTCAGTCAAAAAAGCAAAGATGTCTTACTTTATTTGAAAAAACCCCTCAGGGGCACATCTTCTCCAGGTGTGACGGGCTTCACGACCCCGAGGTACCCTAGTGTCTGCTCTTCTTTCTAGTTTTTCCTCCCCTTATGTTTTTGCTTTTTCCTTCCTTCCCTCGAGGGTAGGCGAGGGAGCTCTCCATGAGAAGCTGTCGCCGCTCTGTTTGCTTCCTGCTTCTCATGGACGGCAATATACTCCCACGTGTTGGCCGTGCGTGGCAACCCATTAGACATTGGTGGCCCATTGGTGCACTGTGGTCCCCACTGTACCAATCGGCTGGTACCTAGCCACTTGCTAGGGATCAAGCGAAGGGGTCACTCCTTGGGCTTGGCGTTAAGGGTGCTCACTGTCCCCGGGGGTGACTCCCAGCGTATAGGTATCGACTAGCATCATAGTAAGCGCCGAGGCTGGGACTGCCCAGAGCCGGTGGCTGCTATCCCTTGTTGGGCTCCGTGGTGGGCGATGCCGTCGAGCCCGAATCTTTACCAATATCTTATGGGTTCCTTGTCTCTCGTCGTCGAAGCCAATTCATCTACTCGTTACATGTTGATCAACACTCCAAACACTTTTCATACGGTATCCCCTTTTCTGGTGCAAAAACTCCTTACATCATGTATTGGTGAAATACAAAATGTTAAGAAATTGCGATCTGGTGATCTTCTGGTACAAGTTGACTCCAAACAAGCTTCCGTAATTAGCAAATTAACACATTTGGGTACTTTTCCAGTAGAAACGTCATTTCATAAAACATTAAATGTCTCTCGTGGTGTGCTTTCCAACCCTGATTTTATACATGTTACAGAAGCAGAATTCTTGGAAGAACTACGTGATCAAAATGTTTGCGCCGCACGTCGTATAAACATTCGACGTGACGGTCGACTTATTCCTACACAACACGTTGTTTTAACTTTTCAGACACCGGTATTGCCAAAATCCATAAAAGCAGGATATATAAATTGCAAACTCCGTCCATATATTCCCAATCCTCTTCGGTGTTTCAAATGCCAGAGATATGGGCACTCCCAACAGTCGTGTCGGGGTACTGACCCTGTTTGTGGTAAATGCGCTGAATCTGGTCACGAACCAAATGTTTGTCCTTTTGACACTTTCAAATGTAGAAATTGTTCTGGTCCCCATGCTGCATCTTCCAAATCTTGTCCTACATGGATTTTTGAAAAAGAAGTTATTGCAGTTAAAATTAAAAGGAATATTACTTTTCCTGAAGCAAGACAAATTGTAAAGGATAGAACTCCGAAAGTTGGCGTTTCCTATTCCTCTACAGTTCAAATGCAGCCAAAAATCCGCAACAACACATCAGAGATAAGTAGCATGCAACTACCAGTCTCTATTCCCCTTTCAACATTGCCATCTAAGTTCTTTACTGCTCCGACAACTACCACTAGTATGAAAAATAATTCACCAAAAAAATCGAAGCAACCAACTCCTAGTACTTCTAAAACGGACATTGTAAAAAGTAAAAAAAAAATTAAAACCTCTTGAGAATAGCTCCAAGAAAACTCTTGATGCCAAACATTTTTTGAAATCAAACACTTCTTCTGAATCTGATATGGAACTGGATTCCTCCTCTGCCTATAGGAACGTTACGAAAAGTAGAGAGAAGCCTAAAAAACCTCCAGATAAAAACTGTTCTTGATGGCCTGCGTGGTTTCGTGGAACTGCCGTGGTTTCCGCAGCAAGGTTTGTCACATTAAAGACTTGATTTATGAAGTGCATCCAGTCTGCATTGCACTTCAAGAGACCTACTTGAAACCTGCTGATATTGCAAAAATCAAACGCTATAGTCTTGTCAGAAAAGATAATGAAAATGAATCTGGTCGAGCTTCTGGAGGGGTTGCTCTCCTCGTCTCCCATGATACTCCTTCATCTGTCATCACTTTACATAGAAATTTGCAGGCTGTAGCGGTTAGAGTTATGTTTTCCAATTTAGTAACTATTTGCACCCTATACTTGCCACCGAGTACTAGTGTCGATGAAAGAGATCTCAACAGATTAGTCGATGAATTGCCTACTCCTTTTATCATTCTTGGGGATTTTAATGGTCATAGCCCATTGTGGGGCAGTAAGAATACAAATCTTCGTGGACGACAAATTGAGGAGTTTGTTAATACTCACTCTCTTTGCCTCCTTAACAATGGAGAAGACACCTACTTCCATCAACGAAGTAGAACTTTCCACTCTTTGGACCTCGCACTATGCACGCCGTCTCTTGCTCCTTACTTTAACTTTAGAGTTGAAGTTGACTTGCGTGACAGTGACCATTTCCCAATTTTTCTGGACCGTGTGAATGTCGGCTCTAACGATGCTCAACGTCCAACACGCTACTTGTTTCATAGAGCTGATTGGACAAATTTCGCATTAAGAGCATTGATTACTCGTGACATGGTGGAGGGTGAAAATTTTAATGAAGTAGTCAACTTGGTTACTAAAACCATCCTTTCAGCTGCAGATGACAGTATTCCCAAATCGGGACTGCGCTTCCCTAAGAATAGGAAACCATGGTGGAATAAGTATTGCACTGATGCCAATCGTGACCAAAGAAGAGCCTGGAATGTTTTCCGACGGCATCCAACCTCGGCTAATCAAATAGCCTTTCAAAGAGCTAAAAGCATCGCACGGTGGTCTAGGCGGAAAAGTGAACGTGGATACTGGATTAAATTTGTGTCCGGTATTAATTCCTCTGTTACAGCAAAAGATATGTGGGATAATGTTAGAAGGGCGTGCGGTATTTATCCCGAAAAACGTATCTCCTGTCTGCGAAAGAACGGTTTAGGAAGTTCGAAATATTTCAGATATAGTGGATGTTCTTGCTGAAGCTTTTGCCTCTATTTGCTCAGCAAGCAACTATACCGAACCTTTCCTCACGCATAAAAATCGTACAGAACGCATTAAGTTGCGCTTCCAGACGACAAAACGTATATCTTACAATACTGACCTAACTATCTTTGAATTGCACAC
>BGPR01022004.1:1874-25843 GCA_013235015.1 Araneus ventricosus | reverse complement strand
TCGACTTCTCTCGAAAATGGAGGATGGTAGAGGAAGGTAACCAGACCATTGATGACATATCTAGATTTCATGTAAAATAAAAATTGTCGAAATCGGCCCAGTGGTTGAGTCGGGGAGACTGGCGATCTTGTTTTCAGAATTATTTTAAATATATAGATAAACTTACAGACAACATGAAAATTTTTAGTTCTATCATATCTTATATAAAAGTATTTTTAAATTACAAATTTTAAATATTTCCTAATGACACCTTGGCATTACTTCAAGTTCTGATATTAATTTTTTTTTTTATTTTCTCCCATATGACCATTAAACCACGTAGCTGTCAACATTTGATTTCATATATGACACTGGTAACATTTCCTATATTTAAGCATTTATTATAATACAAGGGCTTCAAATCTTACTCACATCCATTTACAACATCGATGGAAGGTTTTGGTGCAGGATAGAGAAATTAGAAGAGCTATTTTTAGGTCGGCATCAAATTTTATACTGTCATATAGGTTATTTCAGGTTCTTCAACTCAGTAGTGCGTATATTCATAAGCTAATCTACAAAATCATAGAACCAACGCAATAAATTATTTATATAAAACTAATTAAATGTGTAATACAGCGTATGATAAATTCAAAAGACGTCTAGACAGTTTATATCAAATATGTTTTAATAATGCTAGCGCCCACAAATGATGCTTATGTACATAGAAGTTTATGTTAACTTTATAAGGCAAACATTAAGAATTTATTAATAAAATTTATTATCATTAATGATTTATTATTATTTTATTGAAGCTCTAATGTGAAAACTGGAATCATGTTGCCGGAAAAAATATGAAGCAAAAATAAACGTCTATTTCGATCAGCAAGAGAGTTGTTCTTGATTATAGAAGCTGTAATTTCAAAAATAGCAATAAATTAAAAATTTCAATCGTTGCATATCACTTTATGCTAATCATGAGAGCTGGAATAGTACATTTTTCATATAATCAACTGTTTTTATTCGAGAGTACTGGATTTAAAATCGTCACTTCACGGAAAGGAAGTGAAGAGCTTTTTAGGGGGCACTTCCTCGCGTCCTTTCGGAAAAGAAAAAAAATCTTTTGAAATATATACTGATTTTCTTCTTATATTAACATTTGTATATTAGTTTAGTTACACTTTGAGGGTTTTTTCTGTGGTTGTGATGGTTGTTCCCCCACACGAATAGTCCGTATTTGTTGCTAATGTATTTTACATTGTAAGAATCTATTTAAGGTATTATATATATTATTTTTGAGGATTGTATTTTTATTCTGTATTTGTTATTTTATTGTATTTCTTATATTTTATTATTTATTTTTATTCTGTATTTGTTATTTTATTGTATTTATTATATTTTATTATTTATTTTTATTTGTTATTTTATTGTATTTATTATATTTTATTATTTATTTTTATTTGTTATTTTATTGTATTTATTATATTTTATTATTTATTTTTATTTGTTATTTTGTTGTATTTATTATATTTTATAATTTATTTTATATGTTATTTTATTGTATTTATTGTATTTTATCATTTATTTTTATTTGTTATTTTATTGTACTTATTATGTTTTATTATTTATTTTTATTTGTTATTTTATTGTATTTATTATATTTTATTATTTATTTATTTGTCATTTTGTTGAATTTATTATATTTTGTGATTTATTTTATTTGCCATTTTATTGAATTTATTATATTTTATTATTTATTTTATTGTATTACTAGCAGTACGCGCACGGCGTTGCCCGTGGAATCAGGCCTTCAACAAAATTAAAAAAATCCCACATACAATTACATAAATGAAAATTTGAAAAACGAAATCAAAACAGAAATATATATATATATATTATTGAGTTTGTCCGTTTCTTTTTCCTCTCGACAATGATATTTGAATTGTAGGAAAACTGTGCCGAGTACCGTTATTACGCCGCAAGCAAAGTGTGAAAGGTAAAGAAATAAGTTAAAACACGCTTGAAAATAATAATCGAAGTCATCGAGTCAATAAATCATTTCGCAGAACGCGAAAGTAATGACGTCACCTGCCGAGAGAAAGGTCTCGCACAGTGTTGCCCGTGGAATCAAGACTTGGGGAAAAATGCCAGCAATGACACAAAAAGTTTTAAAAACAAAAACAAACCAAAAGATACACATTACTGATTTTCAATGACATTTATCAAAACAGAAATGTATATATTATTGAGGCGACGATGACACGAATGTAATGACGCCACCTTCCGGAAGAAACCGGATTGTAATGAAAGCATATGACGTCACCTGCCGCAAGGAAGATTACGCAGCAACCAAAGAAATAGCAAGAATGCGTGCTGCAATCGCCAGGAGAAATCTCGCTAGCAAAAAAAAAACTGTTTGAACTGATCAGGAAAAACTTAATTTTATAAAACGAAAAAAGATTTTTTTAACAGTTCTGGTTTCAAATCCGACATAAACGTTCCAGTTATAAGCTGAAAAAAAATGAAAATTATAGGGATGTTAGAACGTCAGATGCGATAGTTTGAAGAAATCTTTATGAAAAATTACGAAAAAAGTGACTATTTTTCAAAAATTTCTCAAAATTCAGTAAATTGCATTAGACGTATGAAACAAACTTCATTAGAACAGAAATCGTTTGTTCTTTCCGATGGTATAAATGTTTTTTTCGTACAATTATTCGAAACCATGCTATTGAGAAATGAGTGCGAAAAATTACCGAAAACAACATAAAATATTAAATAAAAAAATGTCTAGATTAAATTTTAAAATTCCGGCTTCGAGGTGCATTCAGTCACCCTTACGACTACCTGTGTGCCACATTTCATGGCTGTAAGTGCGATAGATTCGTCTGGACATCACACACACAAACATTGCCTTTTTATAAGTATAGATGTGTTTTATTGTATTTGTTATGTTTATACTGTTTCTATTTGTTGAATGTTTTCACAATGTATTATTTTTTCGTACTCTTCCCCGCCGACCGTTAAAACGCTCCATACACTATAGTGAATGGGTCTTCTTGGGTAGTAAATAAATAAATAAATAAATCGTCACTTCGAGAGAACTGAAATCTGTGAATAATTTTAAAATGATTTTTTAGAATGAAAGCTCTATAGATAACAATTAATACAATCTATTGAAAATGTATTATTAAATAATTTAAAATATGTTTATTAAATCCTATAAGCGCTGCTTTAATCCAATAAATTAAAAGTCCAAAAAGTTAGATTTTAAATCGAATAAACCGGAAATTTTTGTATTTAATGAAATCTCTAAAATCTTAAGAATACCTTTTCTGTAGAATTCCAAGAAAAATGCATTTAAAAATGAATTAACCGGTTTTGAACTGAACATAATAAACTAAAAATACTGGTTCCGGCGCTTAGCGGATTAATATTCATAATGCTCTATATTAGCAGTTAATTCAAACTTTCCGTCTGCATGGAGTCAACGTTATTTCCTTAGAGACATTCCGTATCACATTTGATAAAATGATATTATATCATGTAACACAATATTCTGTGATAATTGAAAACATTCTGAGTATTGGGAAATATGATATATTTTTAATGGATTTAAAAAAATGCAAGTTGATATCTAGTGCTAAATTAAGGCGCTTTGTTTCGTTCAAATCAAGCTTGAGAGCTTAAAAGTTGTATACGAGGATATAGACAATTTTAATGTTTTTCCTGAAATCAAGATTAAAAGGAATTTTAAAACCTACAGGATTGTTGTAATAAAAGTTTACTATTCAGAAGACTGTAGAGCCAGCTCTATGACTCCAAACGAGACAAAATGTCAACAAATCGTAGTACAAGTGATTCGCCCTATGAAAACAAGAACAAAAGTATTGTGAAGTGGTTTGCCGGCTTGCATAAAACTGGTATTTTGAGCTGAAAAAGAGAACTGAGCATCGATTTCGTTTTTAGTTAAACTAAACTACACTTAAAAAAACTGAAATGAGCTATTCAAATTTGCTTCAGTGAAAAAAAAATCTGATTTCTGATTCTGACTGAATCTCAGATTTTTGGACAGCTCCAACACCATCAATTGAACGAAAATTGTAAACTTTTGGGTTTTTTTTCACAAAACGTATTACTAGTACTATGAGAGACGTTTCAAAAGTAAGTTTCTTTATGCTTTTTCACAAGGAAGCTAGCTTTATTACAATCCAAAACTTACAATGTCAAACTTTGGGCTATTTTTCCACATATTCGCCACCGACATTAATACATTTGTCGTACCGTGAAATCAAGTTCAAGAAGCCATCCTGGTAAAAATCGGTGCTCAGCGAGAGACGGAAGTTCTTCACAGCCGGCCGCACCTCTCAATTGCTTCGGAAGTGACGTCCCGAAGTGCTGACTTCAATGCAGGAAAAAGGTGAAAGTCTGATGGGGCAAGATCGAGTCTTTAGGCCAGGGTGATCCAATCTCTCCCATCCCGAGTGACGAATATGTTCTTTTGTGTCCCTTGCTATATGGAGTCTTGCATTATCGTCCAAGAACAAAATCCCTCGTGGTTTATTGCCATTCTTGCAGTCTTGTGATCAGCGAAGGTCCTTCGGCACCCATCTTCACCTTTTTCCTGCATTGAAGTCAGCACTATCGGGACGTCACTTAGGAAACAATGAAGAGGTGCGGCAGGCTGTAGAGAACTTCCTTCGCTCGCTGTGCACCGATTTTTACCAGGATGGTTTCTTGAAATTGATTTTACAGTACGGCAAATGTATGAATGTCGGTGGCGAATATGTGGAAAAATAGCCAAAGTTTGTATTTTGGTATTCCATTGTAAGTTTCGGATTGTAATAACGGACCCAGCTTCCTTGTGCAAAAGCATGACACAACTTACTTTCGGAACGTCCTTTGTACATGCTAGTGAAAATTAGTTTCGTCTTGAACATAATAATGCCTAGATCCTGTAGATATAGGGCCTTCTCAAAGGGCTAACTTAATTATGGCAACCCTGTATGCAGTAGATATACAGGATTAGCACAAAGACTTCTCTAATTACAAACATTTATTGCGACAAAACAATCTGGATTAGATATTTGTTGATTAAAAACTCCAATGCCTTAATGGAGTTTGTAATAAAAGCAGTTGCCTGGGTAAATTTGAACGTTATCCCTCTTTATAACATAGAAAATAGCAAGGCGATATTCCAATCTCACTCCACATGTTCACGTGTTGCCCAGCACTTATTAAGTAACACTAGAAACGGTTTTGTTATTCTAGCTTCCATTGTTTTAATACCAATAATTAGTGTAAAAAATTATTGTCTTTATAGTTTCTCAAAAGGAGAAACCAAGAGCAGTAATATGGAGAGTATGGAGCTCATAGTGTGGTCCTTCCCTTTCCGATATTTTTTCGTCCAGGAACTGACGAACAACAGAACCTCAATTTGGGGTTGCTTTATGGTCTTGATATCTACTGTACTCGCCGATAACTTCCTTTAGACTCTCTTTGAACAAATCAACAACCATTTTGCAACCTTAAAACAGCAGTTTCATACATAATTTTAGAAAATATGTCTACAAGTCAAAATTTGCAGTAAATTATGATAAAAAGAAGAAACGCTTTTCTTCAGGCAATATATCTATATTTATAACCAGTTCTTATAGGTTTACGAGAATCCTGCAGACTCTTAAAAATTATTTTTGAATATTAATTAGGCATTTCGTTCCATCTGGCTTAATCGATCTTTCTCTTGAATTATGTTTAAAATTATGTGTGGTTTAATTCACACTCATTAAAGAGTAGGAAAAGATAAAACTCTTCTTTTGCAAGCCATTGAACGAATACAGCAAAATATTTTTTTTAAAACTAATTTATATCTCGAAGTTCCTCAAGAGCTTGATGACACCCGAATAAAATACAACGCTAATTTTGTTTCAGCGGTATATATTAATTATTTTCTTTCGATTGGATGAGTTATGACACAGTCCGTGAAACAGCACCGTAATTTCAAGTATGAGTGCTATTTTTTGCATTTTTGTAATTTAAATGTAATGCATCATTTCTTCCATCTCCTCAAATTATTTTTATGAATCTATTAATTAATTTTATATGACTCGAGTGCATGAAATTAAAAATATCTTACAACCTGTTACTTAATAATATACTTTAGTTCTTATCAGAAAATTTAGCTGCGTTAATATTCGGATGTTATTTTTTTTAAAAAATGTATCTAACTTTGTATTCATCTCACACAAAATCAATGCAAGCCGTAAAACTTCTGTTTTTGATGCATCTTAACGATCGTACTCAGCCAGTAAAAATTCTTTTCCTGTTGGGTATTTCGGTAAACAAGATATATATTTTTCACTAGGGTGTGATAATAAGTTACTTAGTACTAATATTTTAAATTCATAAGAGTGCACTTGACATCTAAATTAAATATTTGGAGTGTATGACATTATAAAAATGTACTTCTTTTCAGTAATGCGTAAAATATTACACTAAAGAGATATATTTTTAATATAATTTGAGTAGCATGCTTGCTTAGTCTGATATCTTTCTGTTGCTTCCAAGTTGATATATGAAGCTTTTTGATTCTTAATACTCAGTTTAAACCGTAGTTATCTAATATCTCTCAACAATAAAGAATATTTCTGGAGAATTTGAATAATCTTTTCTCAGGTAATTTCTAATTAATGATCTCCGTTACAAATCATTTAAAGGTTACTATCTGTATAAATATTTCTCTTGTGCGGCTTCCAGAAAACGCGTTATTTTGCTATAGAATTTGCAAAATCTGTAGCAATTCATGGATCAGGCGATTTCACAGCCGATCGTAAACAAACGATACGATTTTCCATTTTTTCAATTTATTAAACACGAATATCAATCGTATTGTTAAATATAATGAAACAATAAGAGAGGATGAATTCAAAGTGCGAATAAATCGATTGAAGAAAGTTTTGAAACGTGTTCAGGAAAAAAAAAGTAATAATTTGTGTCAACATGATCAGTGTGCTGACCAGACTTGAAAATAAGGTGCGGTCGACAGAATAGAATTTCTTTTGGATCATTATTCGCAAAATGTGGTAACTCTGAAACTTTTTTTCCTTTTGGAGAGCTTTTTAACGGACAGAGCGCTTATGGCCAGCTTGACGGTAAAACCGTACCATGCTGAATCGTACCTATTTGTTTTCAGGATTTTCTTTATATATTTTGAAACTACATTTCTAACTTTTTTGCAATTTAATAATTTTCTTTTTCAGTTTTATTTGAACTTTCAATTTGTCTTATAAATGCTTATAAAGACACGAAAAAGTCTTATTATTTATTTCAAATTTATTCTGTGCTGATTCAAATTAAAGCACCAAAAGAAATTTATTAAACTAGGGACACTTGTTTACAGAAAAAAATATGTAATAAAGACAAAAGAACAATAATAGAGGCAATTTCTCTGGTACGCGCAAATGCAGGAAATCCAGGAAAATTTGCGAAGATAAAGATAATGAAACAAATTAAAGAAAATTAAAACTGTCATAGAGGATAAAATACAATATGATGAACAATAAACGAATGAAAAAAAACGAGGAAGAATAATCCGAAGGATGATTTCTTCAGAGGCCTTCATCCATCCAGATCCGAAATTAGAATAGGTTTCCTGTCGAGGAAAAACGACTTTAAGGTGAAATAATTTTCCTCTGTGGCCTTAACTTATTCCGGATAAAATTGGAAACAAAATAAGGAAGAAAAACATTTATCCATAAAGAAGAAATTCAAAACGATATTTTTAACATATTCTGAAAAAAAATACTTAAAAATCTTGCCTCTCTTTGTTATGGAATAACCGACGCTAACCAAAGTAAACTTTGTTTATAGGTGTCCGTACATATCTCCGTCTAGTGCGGGATACACAAACTAGAAACCTAAGAAATTTTTGTTGTCTTATACAATGTTTATTTTGTCTTTTAGTATCTACTCTATTAAAATTCGAAGGTAAACAAACGTATGTATGTATGTATGTATGTCCCTCTATCTTCTCACGAACCGCCGAACGGAGAAGCGTGCGGAAGGTACCACAAGATGGGGAATAATCCAGGGAAGCCATTTCGGCCATTTAAATTTCGAAATTACAATTAGTGAAAAAGATATTAATTAAAAACTAATTGACAACAATGCTTTTCATTGTTTCGGATACTTTACAACAATACTTTTCATTGTTGCAGCGCAATTCAAAATTTATTTTATTGTTGAAGTCGTTTACTTTAAAGAACATTGTTACAACAACAATAAAAAAGTGACGCTGACAGAAATAAAAAAAATGTATTGTTGAAAGTGTATAAATTCTTTTTTTTTATCCCATGATATAACGTCCAACAAAATCATTTTAACGAAATTAAAAGGGGTGTTTTGTTTCTGTAAAGTTATGTGCCGAAAGATGTAGATTAGTTATGTTAGTGATTTTAATCGTTATTCATTGATTTGATCAAGTTTAAATATTTGTAGAAGCTTCTATTTTAAGCTGATATTTGGAAGTTACTATTTTTGCTTTGTTCAATTCTCGCTTTTTCCGATGCCGAAAAGAAAAAGAGGAATTACAGGGGATGTTGCCATTAGACGGGAGGCAATTAGAAAACGTGAAATGAGAGTTGTTGAAACTGAAGAACAAAGAAATAGCCGATTGTCAGACATGGCACAACGTGGGCAGGAGAGAAGAGCCGAGGAAACAGAAGAACAAAGAAATAGACGATTGGCAGTAATGGGACAACGTAGCCAGCAGAGAAGAGCCGAAGAAACAGAAGAACAAAGAAAAGAGAATACATTTTGGGGGGAACGTAACGTTTACGTTAGAGACATTATATGTAAAAAAAATAAATCGGAGGCGGGCATATGAAAATTAGTAATAAAAAGACTAGATTTGAAAGAATATTTACATTTCTTGGAGGAAGTAAGTGACAATATTTGTTGAAAAAAAACAGGAGCCAGGCATATGAAAAATATGGATCCGAAAGGCCTCACGTGATCTCACTTCTCTCCGCCCAGGAATATCCATTATTCCAGAATTGCCCGTGCAACCTCAGGTCTTCTGGCTAGTTTCTTTTTTAAAATTGTGTTGTGAGATTTTTCGTCAGGAGACTGACAGACGCTACAGAGCCTCAATTTAGGGTTGCTTTATGGTCTTGACATCTACTGCTCGCCGATAGCATCCTTTAGACTCCCTTTGAACAGAAATGTTTGATTTAGTTTATAGAAACATAAAGTGCTTTAGTTGTAATCTTGTTATTCCTTCCTTTCTTTTCTTTTGCATTCTTTTCTCTCATCACTGTTTCTGTAGCATACACTTGTCACTTATCGCCACCGTAGGGAATTCAGGATGCAGAAAATAAGTAGGCTGATTATAGGCTTTAAATATGCTATGTACTTAGCAACATAATATTTATATTTATGCAACATCAACATAGCTTACGCTCTCCCAACATGCTCATTCTCGTTCCTAAGCGCATGCGCCAAAGAAAGGAATGAATTAGTGAACCCATTACTCAAAATGGGGAGATAGCACTTAATAGCTAACCTCTCCACCTTTTAGTGGATATGATGCACAGACGCACTCAAAAAATAATTTAATCTTAGAATACTTAAAATGAGGCAGAAAAAAAATACAATACTTAAAGAATACGCAAATGCATGACTATAACTTACAACACAATTTAAAACATGCAAGTACAAAAATATCAATACAAATTCAATTTTGAATAATAACGTTTCCAAACGATTCACAGGCAGTTTAACCCTACCACTGCTGGTAGCTAGTGGTATCATTATTCTTCCCCTTTCACCACTGGATTTTCTATTTCTAGTCTTATAGTCTTTGTACAGGTCTTAAAATTCGAATTTTGTGTCACTACACAGAACAAGTCTTATATTACCGTCCCGACCAGGTATTAATTTTACTACACGGAATTTCATAAGAATTCCAATGGCTGCATTTTTTTATTACTGTCTTCAATAGAACAATTTCTCTACTTCGACCGGTTTATTTTCGTAGTTGTATTAGTTGTTGGCGTAATTGTCCAAAGTGCTCGGTCGGAATCTTGCTCTGAGTTGTTCTCGTATTTTCTGCAGATATTTTTTGTCTTTACTTGAATTTTCTTTATCGACATTGTCAATATCGGCAACTCAGGCTCAGAGATCTCTCGTAAAAAAACATTTTCGGGGTTAAGGGAGAAACATCTTCTACCGTCCTCGGACACATGCAGTATGATGGTCTTGGGTATCACTCTCTCACAATCACACAACACGATTTTCAATTTCAGTTCGTAATCAAAGAGCAGCACGACCAGAATTTTTTCTGAGAATTTCTTTCGTTATTTAACTAAGCGCTCCACCATCCACCCACCAGGCCACTTGAACGGAGAGTTCGCTTCCACTGAATTTTTCTTCTGCAGCTTTTGAAAGAATGCCTCCCAATCAGTGCAGCTGAAGTCTCTCTGCTCCCTTAAAGTGATTGCCGTTGTCCGAATAGAATTGTGGTAGGTATTCCACGACGAGCAATAAGCGTCTTAATGATTGGGAGAAGACTGGTTGGTAAGGATGTGATCAACTCCTGAATGAATAGCCTATACACTGCACAGGTATAAAGAGCAATGCCAAGCCTTTGGACCATTTCTTAGATACAGAAGGTCCTGCAAGATCAGCACCTACAATTTTCAAACGTAGCTGCTGCATCACGTACTTGCTCGATCCTTTGTAAAATGCCAAGTCACTTCACATTTTTAGTTTTAAATCTTTGACACTTTACACACTTTCTAATACAATTTCGAGATAGTCTTACGAGCCTTAATTATCTCAATACTTTTCTCGTAAGTGTGACATTAACATAGAAGTACCGGCGTATAATAGATCATTTATGAGCATTCATTATCAATAGCAACACTGTATGATCAGAAGGTAAAATAGGAAACCCCAAAGTCCCATTGTATCATCTCGATTAGAAATATTAGTTTTAGCTCTGATTGAATATTACAATCAATTATTGGTCTAAGTACTGTAGTTTATCATCATTTTACATCCTTAAATGATTCCTTCACCAGAATCAAAAAGCATAAGAGATATTTCTGCTTTCTCTAATTCAGAAACAGACAAAGTTTTTGAGGGAATCACTAGCCAATTTTCTTAACTTATTATAAAATCTAAATATCAAGCTAGCATATGCACAATTTTCCTTACAGATGAAAAATACTTATATTACCAATCAACATTTTTCACCATTTTTTGTTAAAGTAGTTATAATAGTTTTTCCCGCTTTTTCTGAGTAACCAAATCACTCATCTGGATCATCCTCCAGATTTTTGGCCAACTCTCCTCATTTTCACTTAACCAGAAAGGTCACTCCACCCATTTTCCTTATAATATTTATTATAGAACACCCTCGAGATACTAGATCTGCAGTAAGTGCTCCTGGAACGTGGCGCCACACCTGGTGGGAGAAGTTAGTGAACGTATTTCCCTTACTCTCGATTTGAGCAAGTTCCCCAATTTTGATCTCGCTGTAGCTCAGCACAGTAAGTCGTAAGTCTGTCAACAGCTCATACTAACATCAGCAAAATTTAAGATCAGTAATCACAGAGGACAATGTCTAGCCCCAATTAAGCAAGCGAAAGCAATTCTAAACAATTATAAAGTAACAGTTTCACAGGTGCAACTCTACTTCGGGCATGCACTAGAGTAACTACTATTTTGTCACCCTGTTAACTCTTAAAAATATATATGCATGTTACTCAACCTTTTTGACTAGCGTCATAATACATGCACACTCAAGATTCCGTTGTTGGAAATGCTAAACCATCTTGGAACTCTTATATTGGCTATTAATGAAATGCAACCTTCAACGATACCAAGATTTAAAATTTTCTCACTAGGTCATCTGGTAAGAGTATCATCCCACACTTAGCTTTAAGTTCCGTTTCTTGTAAAATCAGCAGGAATCAACATAACGGGTGTCGTAAAACCTATCGGATCCAAAATCTGATGAGCAATAGCTAAAACTAACCTTTTCGTAATAGGTTTCTCTGGTAACTATTTGTTCTGCTTTACAAGATAACGTATCTGTGTCCTTATACCATACGAGGCCTAAAACTGACGTTTTTCATCTGTGGATGTATCCCCATTAGGCACTACACTATACAAATTGAGCTTTAACCTCGTAAATTGAAATTGCCAGAAGACACTTGATAAATTTGAGTTCCAGTATGAACTTTCGCATTTCAATTCAAGAATCTAAACTAGTTACACAGTTGTCAACAAAATACAGTCTTAAGTATTTCAGATGTACAACTCAAATTTTCTTGAACCCTATTTAAAATGGCATTGTAGTGTAATGACTAATAAATAAGAGACTACATGTTAAACAGAATACTGCCTTCGATACTATACTCCTGAACTTGTTTCAGTCATCTTTCCTCAACCATAAGAAACGTAGTAATCACGATCTTTTTTCCTAATCAGTATTTGTAGGAAGAGAAGCTTTTCTATGTCTGACGTAACACAACGTAGTTCCTACGAAACCGATTGAGAATCGTTGGGATTATTTCTATCAAATTAGGTCCAGTGGACAAACATTCGTTTAACGATGGAAAACCTAATGCGTGTGAACTTGCATTAAATACTGATCTTATATTCGTAGATGCTACCTTCTTTTTTATAACTGGCCTATGTAAAATAATGTACTCGGCCCGTTTTCCAGCAGTAGTATTTTTCAATACCAAGACTCAACCAATTATCAAAACTTCCCATAAAACTTTTATTTTACCCAGATATGTTAATTTCCTTTCGTATAATGGAGCTTTTTCTACTATTTTTTATTTTCCGGTAAGAAAGATTATCACCACTACCCACGGCAATGCGACTTCATATCTGCCTTCTGCATTTACGCAAAGAGTTTCATTCGCCGTAGTTTTCCTCTTCTAATTCCTTTACCAGTTTGGCGATGCCAGAACCCATATCCTATACATCCAAGGACCAAAGGTCACTGATGCACTGAGTTGAGTTAATAACAGAAGAAATGATCAGGAATATTTTGTTTGTTTTCAGCCTTGGCTCTCACTTTGCCAAAAGTTTCCCAAAGGCAATCCACCTAAGAAACGAGTATGCACTGCAGTCAGTTCGACTTCAGAGGGTACCAATTTACATTAAACAATTTTACCAGCCACATCAGCACCAATTAACAGCAATTTCCTTATCAGCACTAGGAGTGCTGTTTTTTCCAATCCGTAAACAGCCGTGCATTTTAAACTCTTTTGCCAAAGGACCAAGTCTGAGATTTTGTTTAATCTCAGAACAAATGCGGTTTTGACCAAAGTACTTCAAGTTTACCTTATAACTGTATCAACATTACTCAATTCAATAACATAATTCTTATATGACACTTTATCAGTTTCAATAGCGCAAATAATGATTGCTTTCAAATTGCCTTCACTTATGGGTTCATAGTTCATGCTTTTGGTATCAGAGCTTATATAAGATTCCTTACTACCAGTGTCTGCAATTGCTCTTATAAACATTTCTTTCCCATATTCATAATCTTACAATTAAAGTTTGTAAAGTATACATCAGGGTGTACGCGGCTGGCAACATTACTGGTTTTTTGGTTTCATCATTCTCTCCATTTGAGAGTTTTATCTAACTTATTAGAGAATGAAATCCGGGCACCATGCCGAAATGTCGTTTCTTACAAATAACAGGCATTTATGCTGATTTACGCTGGACTGCCTATTGAAATCGGCAAGGCGCACAAAACAGGCACTATTTACTTAAAGAATTCATCTTTTTTACAGTCTAAATTCATGTTTGAGACTTCATTTACAACTCTCAGATGCATGGGATTTATCACAAAATACAAGAATCAAATTTCTTAAACTTACGAATATTCTCAGTAGACTTCTCATTGTGATTAACAATTCATGCAGTTGATACAACAGGTTTAGATTCAGAATACTGACTTACACTTTTTTTATTAGTTATTTTTTCCAGTATTAAGAATTTCTTCTCTAGATATTTTAACTCTAAAATTCACTGTCACTTCGTTCTTAACAAAATCCATTAATAGATCTAAGTCCTCTTGTATGCTCCTGAACTAAATGTCGTTGTCTATCCCACATTTTTTTACAATGTCTGCAGGTAACGTTGATTCTACTAATGGGAAAAGAATGTCTGCGTATTTGTCTTTGGTGAGTCCTAAAGAATCAAAGACCAATTCGTATCTGCAGTTTATCATATAATATTGGTATTCCTTATTTTTCGCGATATTAGCTGTAACAAGTCCCTAATATACACTTGTACCAAAACACTTTCTTGCCAAACCTCTCTCACTTGAGATACTCGACTGCTTTCTTATAATTCTCGTAGCCGTAGCAGGAAAGCTTTCGACGATCTCCTTAAGAAGTGAACCGGGCACCGTGCTCTGAATGAAGGTACTGGTACTTGTCTCTCATCATCTATACTGGCTTCCTCATCTCTTTTGGAACTGAGTCAGAGGGTAGGCCATTCTCTCGGGTTGCCGTCAAGGTTAGCCTTCTGTATCTCCAGGTAATTTGCATTTTAGATGCCGTATCCGTATAATGGGGCAAATCTGTTTTCCATTTTTTTAACGTCTCCTTCAGACATTTTTAACTTTTATTTTTAGGAGCGATAGAATTTATCTTCTTAGCTTTCACATGTAGTGTACTCTTTTCGTATTCATCTGGAAATTACAGTTTTCCTTTTGCTTAAAGTTCTAGAAGACTTCATAGTATAGCATTCTTAAGTTGTTTAAATCGTTCGATATCTGCTCGAAGAAATTTATTTCTATATCAGATGCCTTCAGTTAGGTAGCCGCAAGAAGTCTTCAAGGTTAATGCTCCGCGTAAAAGCGCTTCGTAAAGTTGAGCCTTCTGTTTTAGGCGCGTCATTGCTATTCTTCGATCAGCCTAGAAATCCGGCGATTTCTACATCCTGAAAGCTGGCTCATGGAAATAAATGTGTATACACTTAATACTTATCGCCACCGTAGAATTCCAGGATGCAGAAAATAAGTAGTAGGCTGATTATAGGCTTTTAAGTATGTTTAATAACCTTAGCAATATAATATTTACATGTTACATGCAACATCCAACGCTTAAACACGCTCTCCCCAACGTACTCATTCTCATTTTCCATAAGGCGCATGCGCCGCCAAGAAGACAAGATTAGTGAACCCATTATCAAAAAATGGAGATAGCATAGCCAGCTGCAACAGTTTTCGCTAACTTTTGATTTATTGCATATACTTATGAGACTAGTTTTACTATCAATTCCAACAATAAGAAGAAGCACCGAAAAGGGCGAAGCAATGATGAATATTACATGATAAGTATAATGATAAATATTTTACAGCCAGTTATATCGCTTAACTTTTATCAATCAGGAAAGGCTTTTCGCATGTGCATGAATATAATGAGCAACCATCACCGAAATAATATAATTTCATTATCTTTAGGCAAAAAAACCACTACCAAATTTTTTATGATAGATGGAACTGAATTTGAATGCTGACAATGGTAATTTCAGAAACAAGTGGGATATTCCCAGACAGAGATGATTTATGTATATTTACATATAATATAAATGTTCTGTAAGATTATCTTTACATTTCATGAATATTTAAATCTCTTTCTTCAATCTTTTACAGTGATAAAATTATAAAACTGATTCTTATAATTTAAATGTAAAATTCCCGTGACTGTTTCATTGCATTAAATTTAAACATTTATCCCATTGCTTTATATTCAATTTTCAAATAACAATAATATCTAGAATAACAAAATATTATCTGTATACTTTTGCCTTTTTTATTTTATAACCTTATTTTCTAACACTTTGAGTAGAGAACAAAATAATGTAAGCAAGCATTAATTCTCAGTAAATAAAAGAACAATTTATTTCTGTTTTATGAAAATATGACACGAAATTGGAAGAGTGTTCTGTTGTATGCAATTGCTTAAATGTATTAAATAACTTAGTTCCTTGACGAAAAAAAATTGAAAGCTTGAATTACCTACTTCGCATCTAGAAATTGTATGCATTTTACAAGTAATGTTAGATCATTTATTTAATAACTAAATCTCTATTAAAAAATGGCCTATACAGGTTTCGAAAATCTATTATGAATTTATCGAGTGTAAATAAGAAGTGCGTATAAAAAGTAATAGTTTGTAGAGATCATGAAGCAGTTATGTTAGATAGTTCAAAACCAATTCGCAATTGTTCTGAGTACAATTTTAACATTCATCTGCCTTAAAACTAAGAATCTTGTATTTCATCATAGTAGAATATCCATTTTCTTTCCTATATAAGTTGTTATTTCCTATATCGTAGAAAACATATGATAAGTTTACACTGGAACTATTAGTTATTGGTACTTGATGGCGACTTTCTTGAATTCCTGGCTCTCATTAATCAAATAAATTGTTCTTCCAACTAGATCCTTCAAATCTGTTTATCATCGGACAAGTGGCAAAAGTTCATTGTGAAGGTAATGCATTCATCATACTAATGGATTGGCTGTATTTTCTAATTATGTCTTGTGAGAGAGTTGAGTGAATCTTCATAACCATTTCACGGATATTATCCTCCCACACTTTTCCTTAAAACTAAATTTATTACTCAAGACGTTTGATGCATTCGAGGTTTCTGCAAAATGCTCATAGTGATTGTGAGCAGAATGATACGAGGAAGTGGACGTAGAAAGACGAGGACAGGATAGGGGTTTTTTTGTGGCGAGAAAGAAAAAATTGACTAGCTATATACATGTTTTTTTTTTTTTTTTTTTTTTTTCATAGCTATTACGTTATTAAAAAATGTTAAAGCTATTTTTAGTACACATAGTTTTCACTTTTCTATGAAATATTTATATGATGATAAGAAGTGTACACAACGTCATAGAATTCCCTTGTAGTCAAAAATATCAAAGTTTCTCATAAAATATTGTACATCATGTTATCCTAAAATGAAAGTGAAGACAGAGACTCAGCTATGTCTACGAAAAAGTCAGAGAACAGTAGCAGACTCATCATCCCGATAAAACTCTATTATTTCAAAAAAAAAAATTACATTAATATATGAAGCATGAAGGAAATGTAAAGAAAATGAACTATACTAGGATTTTAATTATGCCCAGTTAATTAACTTTTATTAGAATTAATATCTTTTCTTAGAGAAAAGATTTTTTAGGTTTCGTACCTTTTATAGCAGTCAAGCTCACACATTTCAGATGCAACAATCAAAAGCTAAAAAATTGCACAGTTTGGGTGAAAATAAAATTGAAACAAGCGTCAAAAAGGCAATGGTGGATAATGGACCAAACGAAGGTATAATTCTGTAACCTTTAAAGTAAAATTTACAGCTATGGTCTCTACTCTCCTAGAAGGAGACTCTTTTAATTTTGCCATGCTTGAACATAAATACTTAAAAAGTATTTCCAAAATATTTTTAGATTTTCTTAACACGACATACTGCTACTATAAACTAATGAGATTAAATATTTCAACAAAACTAAAACCCAACAATTATAGTTTCTGATCTTAAACCGTATCATTTCCTTAAGACACTAAATAAAATCTTTTACTCTAAGTGGAATAACTTACATAACCTCCAGGAATCATATTTTACTTCATTAACGACCATTTTTGTAGATAGTACTTGAAAAAAATTATGAAGCAGAAACTACCATCAGAAAATGAACTCTCAAACTACTTTATATAAGATAAAGCAAAAGAAGAAATCTTCCGGACCTCACAGCAAGATATGATAGAATTGATGTCCATCTAACGTTCCGAGCCGAGCCACTTTTGTCTTTTACTCTGATTCGTTCTCGAAATGTTCACAATGGATTTTCTCGTAGTCAGGCGATGTCTCCTTCCAGATCGATGTAGAACAGCCCAGTATTTTCACCCTCAGATCTCCCATTATACCCCGCAGGAGAAAGAAAAAATATAAAAAGCTCAGACCTATCCAGGACTTACCTTGACGATTTCACTGGAGATTTTCCCTCTCAATTAGGAGGCCTTGCTTTATCTGGATAGATGAAGAAGGAGAGAATGCAGGAACTTCATTATGGGAGCGAATGGAAGTTTATGAGCTAAATGAGTTTTATTTGACATTTACTTGCCGTGAGGGATTAAGGGAACAAGGAAGATATCGAACTATTTCTGAAGGATATTGAACGATATAATTATCTTTTAAACTTTAGTTAACTGTGTTACTAAATTCATCACGTTGCTTCTCTCTTCTCGGTTTTTGAACATGATTATGCACAGTACTTAGTATGATTTATGAACTTTCTCAGAAATAACGCATTGTCAAATTTCTCTTTGGAGAAAGTGAAGGACACGAGATTAAAATGCAAAGAAATCATGGTTTTCAACGTCTAAATACGTACATTTGACCAGTGAAGTCGAAAATCTGGCATAGTATAAGGAAAGTAGCGAATGAAATTTAAATTTCAGATTAATAGATGAAAAATGTAATAAGAAATTTCATTCAGGAGTTGTCTTTCTTCTGTATGTATAACAGCGAAGTTGCTTAACCCTCTGATCCCTTAGACCATTGAAATAGAGGAACCTCAAAATACGGGAAGGTCCAAGTTGCTCTTTCAAAGTTAAGGGAAATTCCCCTCCCCACCTCAAGAACCACAATGAAAGCTGGCACTGTGCGAATTCTAAGAAAACCCTCCTTTTCCCCCAACCCATATGGGCGACGCACTCTGACGAAGAAAGTGCTCGCAGCGGGTGACAAATCAATCACACTTAGCGAAAGAGGGTGGAAAATTCGCAGCGACGTTTAGTCGTTTCGAACGGCCCTCGTCTTTTGCTTGAAGAGACGTTTGGGACGTTTCCGTATTGATAGAGTTAAACGATACAGAGGTCTAAATAGTTATTTGAAACTTAGAAGTGAATTAAACACGATTTCTTCTAGCAGAAATCAACAGAGTATCAAAAAATGTGATTTCCAATCTCTAGAATTTATTTTTTCCTTAGTAGTTATAAATGTATACCGACGATGAGGCAAAGACTGTAGACATGCGATTACGCAAAATGAGGATTGAGCACTGACCCCTAGGAGATACTGAAATATGAATGGCCCTCCTCTCCAACAACACTTTCACTCGGCTACTACCGCTAGCGGAACTCAAATGAACTGTCTTATAACTAGCACTCAGTCATCTGGCTGAAACAGTTTCGAAACCTACAGTAGGTTTTTCGCTAATAGTAGACCATCATGAGAGCTTGGAGAAAAACCTGGGGAATTATCTGGTGCTATGTTCTCTTCTACAATGAGTCTCGTTTTTCACTTCATTCTGATAGAAGGCTTTTTATCAATGAGCTCGCCGACATCCACAGCGATAGAAATGGATATCTGACGGATATTCTTGTGTGATGTATTTCAGCATAGTATGTGTGTATCCGTGTCTATGTGTTGATCTTCTACAGGGCAGACCGCTGGACGAAGAACTATGAAATTTGGTACAATTACACTTTGGAGGGTGGGAATGCGCACCTTGGAGCCATTTTTCGAATTTGTAATTAGGATTATAATTAATTAAAAACTAAGCGAAAATTTGGCTTTTATCCTTAATAACTTTCGAAAATATTAAAGCACAAAAGTTATTTTTACGCCACCTAAAACTGCAAAAAATTACCTTTGCAATCTTATCAATTAAATTGTCGTAAAACGTTTTCTCTAATTTTAATAATTTTTAAAAATATTTTGGACATAATTTAGAACAATACTTTTCATTGTCGCAACACAATTCAAACCGTTGTCATTGTTTAAACAAATATTCCATTGCGTATTTATCTTTCATTGTTGAAAGATGAGATAATATCTTAATTCATTTTGCTTTAAAATTTTAGTTCATCAAAATTTTTGTGAAATCTGTAAATCAAGCTCTCTGAGATATTACGTATATAAAGAAATATTTCCAGTAAGCTGAATAATTATGGATGCTATGTTTTCATTCCTTTTAAAGCATGTTTTAATTCAGGAAACATGCCGCTGGACATAAAATGCGTTAGTGAATTTTAAGCTTGAAATCAAATGCATATTTTGCAAGAGGAATAAGAAAGAGAACAAGGCGCCAACAACTTGCAATTAGAAGTTGCATAACATAATCAGTTATTTGACTCCATCAGAGACATTTGTGTAAACAATGAACAGAACAGATGCAATGCCAATAAAAGAACATAGGCTAAATATCTAGCACAGTCTGAAGTTTAAAATGCGTTGCTAAGATAACCATGATTATAAAATGATGCAAGATTCAATTCAAATCATGTATTCCCGGCGAACAAGCTAATCGCCGAAGGCGGCTAGTATTATATAAAGCAAATAAACGGAAAATAGCCCGACCTACAGAAGATCATTTACAATACACATTTACATTACATTTTTCATTATTTTTTTATTTTCTTTCTGTTGAGTTAATTATACTCGCTATAACATGGTCCCTTTTAGCGCTTGTTTATGAGCAAAGTTTGAACTGAAATTCCTTATTTTTAAACTTGTATTGTCCAAAAATCTATTTGGTTTCGCATAATAATTGGCTTTTGCAATATAATATTTTCTTAAACTGATTGGTACTTTCATCATTTTATACAATAAGTAGAAGACATGGCTATTCAAGACAAGTTTTCTGAAATAAGCCAAGAATATACATGTTCAGAGTTTCAGATAAAATTTTTAAATGTAAGAACTTAAAAATAATAAGTAAAGTTTGATCGATTTGCTTTGTTTTTAAATGTATTTCAGGTTAAAAACTCGCATTCAGTAGAGAATTCAGCTATTCATCGATTGTCATTTAAATAAATTAATAAAAAGTATCAATACGACAAGAATAGACTGCAAATACAATTTTAAATAATTTTACATTAAAACAAGGCTCACAATAATCAAAGAATGTAAGAATGTCATTCTATTGTTAGTTATATTTTTGTTACTTTCTTTTAAAATATGAGTTATTTGTTTAGAGATTGAAAAAATTTGTTTAGAAAATAAACAAATTTGTTCAATTTTTAAATATTTATATTCCTTTGTGAATCTAAACTCATTTCAAAATTCATTCGCATTCCCACAGCATTATAATTTCATTATTCTTATCATGCTCGAAAAGAAATGTATGACTAAAATTTAATTTTGAAAGAATTTCAGGGGATTTCATGAATAAGGGAATTAAAATTTATTCAGTTAGATATTTTTAAAATGATGAATATATCTTTTGTTTGCGATTTGAAAAGGTAATATATTTGCCCCTGATTATGCAACTTCTTTACAAGCCAGAATTTTTCAATTTTTTCCCATACAAATAATTGATAAAAGGTTCTTGCGGTTAATTTTATTCTCTCCTGTCATTAAAATTTTTGCTTGCATTTTATGCTTCAGGAAAAGGAAATAAAAACCAACCTGAATAAATAGTACTTTTTAAAAAAATAATATTTTCAAATGTCACATTTTATTTAGACGTAACAGAAATCTGTCTTTCATAAAGTATATTTTTTATCTAATTATTGTAAGAAGTAAATAGTTAAGAATTTCAACATTTCATTATCTCCTCATAAACATCTTTTGAAGAATAGTCCAGACAAAATAAATTACTGTGAAATTTATTTTATACAATCGAATCAATAATTTATTGAAAGATTTACTTATTGTTCCTTCTATAAGTTTTTTTTTAAAGAATAAGGAAGGATTTAATAAAATTAAACCGATGTCAGATGGCAAGAACGACAACGTCATTTGAAACAGTAGAACAACACTTTCTAAATTTTCATGCCAAAAGAAGTCCGCCCAAATTTGTTACCGATTTTGGAGGTTAAAGCCCTAAACACTGAATTTCTGAAAAGCACTGCGGTATTTTATTTTGAACGCGTACGTGAAAGTTAATTATCAGCTTGAAACGGAATCAGAAATAAAAATCCTTACATGCCATCGTTTTTAATGACTTTATGGCAAATTCGGGACATCGTTTGTCGTGACATCACTTTTACATCTCATTTGGTCATGACTGATTGGCAAACAAATCTACAGATGAATTGCAGAACGGCCGAGATACATTTGGCTAGAATTGTAGAAAAGGGTGGATATTACATGAAACGAAGAGATTGAACGGCCATGTGCTGTTTTTCCAACCCACGAGGACAGTTTCCCACTAGAAAAGAGTCGAGTACCTTTCACTTCCACAGCAAACCACACCTGATACTCATTAAGAAGACATTCGCGAAGGTAATATCTGCAAGCGGATAGCGGCCACAATACACAGGAATAAATATCTGTTAGAGAGCGCATTTTGGTCGGCTATCAGTAGTTTAGCGGTGTCTTTTCATGTCACACCTGCATAGCTCCTGTGGTTATGAAACTCAGGAACTATCCCACGGTCGGAATTGACCATTGGGAACATAGAAGTTTAGTCGTTGGTCGCCGTTAGTCCGGTTGTCCAGTGGAGTGAAAGGAAGGCGGAGCTCCACCCCTTGATGTAGGGACAAAAACGGGGTGTTGGAATGGAACGAGGAGAGCGGTGAATAACCGAATTAGAGAGGCTTGAAACGGCGTTTCAGTCTCCGGCGGTGCAAAAGAGCTGTGTGACGAGCTCTCAATTAAAGTCCCCAATTGATTCGGACTTAGGCAAGGATCGCTGAGAATCAGCAATTATGTCCGAAATCTCGGATCATCGAATTTCAAACACTCCTTGTAGTCTCGTGCTTAGACTATCACCCGGATAGGGAAATTAGTCTGGATCTTTGACTCGATCGAACTTTAACGTCAAACAAACTGCGATCTCGATTGAACGAACTTTGTAAATAATAACTTACTCCAAATTGCTTACACAAAAACTTGTTATTTAAATTATAGCTCTGAAAGTGTAAATAAAATTGCTTAGGTCAACCTAAGCATTGCACTTATTTGTTCACACTTGGTCGCTCATAGGCCAAGACACCATAGCCACCATCTTGAAACGGAACCATTAAAAGGATCACCATTTTGAAACGGAATCAAAACTAAACTCTTTACACATACTTCGATTTTAATGAGCAGCAAACAGACGACATGTCGAAAGGACGAGTTAAAACAGGTCCTCGTTTCAAAAAGTTTTCATCCCTAATAATGCTTAATCTGATTATAGATGTGTTGTCAAATCATACATGATTCCAAAATGATCTTCCCCTTTTGCAACCAAATGCACACTTAAAAGTACATTTACTCCATCTGGTTCCATTATTTACCTTTCAAAAGTTAAAAAAGTAGTAAAGTGGAAAAATAAATTTCTGAAACAGTATTAAACTTTACTGGTGATATTTTAAAAAGCTGAACAAACAAGTTCTTTAACTAACCAATATTTTCTCTTAACCATTCATGCGTTTTCTAGAGAAATGTGAAAAGTTGTTTTACAAAATACTGCTCTTAACAATTAAAAACATTAATTGTGAAGAGCAGTAAACGCAGTGTTTTGTGCAAACACCTTTTAACGGAACATAATAATTATAATAATTTAGTTAATAATTTAAATTAATAAATCGTTAAGCAAGCGCATGAAATTAAGCTGGCTTTCAAGTCTAGAAATCCTTATAAATTATAATAAGAGGCTCAGATTAACAATCCTTAAAATATAAGCTTTTATAAGGATTCTTTTGTGTTAACTATTCTTAAAAGTCTGAATTTAATAAACTGATAATCCATTTTAAACTTTTAAATCCAGTTATAGTATATATTTCTAGTTAATGTATTTACTAATTTAAAGAAGTTTTGGATTAACTCATTTAATAATTTATCATTTTCATATTCAAAAATTAATAAATGGAGTGATTTTACTGTCTTTATAATTTGTAAAAGGAGTTTTAGACTACTAGGGACTTTTTTTGGTGAAAATACGTCGTATGATAAAGCAGATATGATATTATGTTCGGGTTTTGATACCTTTTCGAAGGAATGAGATT
>BGPR01022003.1:0-25844 GCA_013235015.1 Araneus ventricosus | reverse complement strand
CGCTAAGTTCTTAAAATCAATATAATTAAAAATCCAAATAATTTTTTGTTTATATTGTTTTATCATTTACCGAATTTTCAATCCAAATATATTTTTAAAAAAACAAATATTATGTTTTATCATTTACCGAATTTTCTATCTAAATATATATTTAAAAAAAACTAAATATTATGGTTTTATCATTTACCGAATTTTCAATCCAAATATATTTAAAAAAACAAATATTGTGTTTTATCATTTACCGAATTTTTAATCCAAATATATTTTTAAAAAAACGATAAGTTCTTATTATCTTAATATTAGAAAATCACCCGTCATGGTATGACGGGTCCAAATTGCCTCTTCATTCGAGAGATTTCCCCTCAAATTTGACTTGTTTAAATAGATATACAGGGCGTTGCCAAATTCGACCGACAAATTCAGAGGGGTGATAGGAGGTATCAAGAGGATGAAAAAATCACCATAGAACATAGCGTTCAGTCGGTGAAAATCGCAAAAATACAGGTTGTCCGAGAATTGTTGGAAACTGTTAAAAATTGATAAAAAAAATCATAATGTAACATACAAAACATAATGTAACTACAATTTTTTTTTAATGAAAACTAATTTTTAAAAGTTTTTTTTTCAGGTAGTTAACACGCCGGTTTGGTGATCCAGGCGGTCATAACTTACTGAAAACGAAAACTTAGTTTAGAGCCATTATTATGCAAAAATATTAAAACTAGAAGAAAATTAAAAACATGAAATTGTAGGGAATTTTACACTCTTTAATCTGTTATAAACATGCAGTGTGAGAACTGAAAATTTTTTGAGATATTCAAAAAAAACTAAAAAGGACACCAGAAAGGTAGCATACCGATGTTTGCAGAGTGTGTTGCCGAATTCCACCGACAAATTCAGAGGGGTGGTAGTAGGCATCAAGAGGATGAAAAATTACCATAGAACATAAGGTACCAAACGATGTTTATTCGGTGAAAATCGCAAAAACAGACGAATTCAGCAGCACCCACTGCAAACATCGGTATGCTACAGATCAGCAGAAGCCAATTCGTGTTTTCTGGTGCCCTTTCTAGTTTTTCTTGAATATCTCAAAAACTATCTCAAAATTTTATACAAATCTGAATTTTGGTGAAAAGACCGCATAAAAAATTTCATCCCTCTATACTCCATTTTTAAGATATAGTGTTAGTAGAATAAACAGAGCAGAACACCGCTTCATGCCCCTGCGACTATAACCTTCTGGTTATTTAAACAGTGTAGTGGCAATGAAGTGGAAGAGACATCGGAAGACGCCCTAGCAAATAATGCCGGAGTCAAAGAGATGGAAGAGGATACAAAAATACAAATCTAAAAGTCTGGGATAATATACAAGAAACTAAGAGGAGTATCATATGTTGTTGTTTTATGTCCCCCTGGCCCAAAATTACACCAGGTCCATGACACCATGTCGCTCTAACAACTCCACAAGTCCTTTGCCCTCCTCTCTCCACAGCTGCCTCGCAGAGGCGCCTATGCAGTCAATGATATGGGAAGGAGAAGCAGGACAGGAACAAAGGCAAGGAGAAAAAGTCTTTTCCTTATCGATGAATTTTAAGCTTTTAATGTGTCCACTACGCAACCTGGCCAATGCAGTCTGAGCGGATCTTGTGCCTACGGACTGTAGAGACAGACCAGGACGGTTCCCGGCATACCAATCGTGTGTGGGAGGATTTTTCCAAGCCGAATTTGCTTTAGCCTTGAGAATAGAAAAAATTTCGGACGTGAAGAGTTCACTAGAGGTTGCAGAAGGAAGGGAGTATCATATAAAACCATACACAAAAAAACTGTAAAAAGGAAAGAAAAATGAAAAAATTACAAAAAATATCAACAAACAAGAAAGGAAAAGAAAAAAAAACTAATCAAAATGAAGAAGTCCACGAAAACAAACTAAAATGCTAGTGTTAGAGCACATGTGTGTCTCTTCTGTTGATTGTTCCTTCCTTCATAAAGTGGAAGTTCTTCTGTGAGGAAGCGGAGAATAGCTCAGGTGCGCTGTCACTTCGACGAAGAGGACGCAACAAATTCCCAATGTCGACTTGCAGGTAATGGAAAAGGCTTGAAGTGGAAGTTGATCATGGATTTATTCGAAAAAGCTCTTGACATTCATTAAGATGTTGTAGCAATCGTTGGATTTTAAGTCGGTAACCTTTGTTGAAAGCGACGTTGCGGAACCAGATTAGCTCATGTTGCTGTGCCGGTTTAGTCACGTGGATGGATGCAGTCAGAATGCACTCTGTAGCATAATGCAAAGGAGTGCCGTTCGTGTTTCCAAATTGGCAATTTGCTGTTAAGGTTAAACCTTTTCAGGTACTGTTCAGAAACGGATTCCGAGACTACCACTTTTGGACGATTTTACACCGGAAAGGGGTGTCAGGCAATGAGTCATATGAGCGCATTACCGGAGTTCTTTGTTAGACCACGCTCAGTAAAATGTAAACATCACCCTTCCATTCTTCACACCCTATTTTGATGAAAATAACTCCGCTCGGCGCATGCGCAAAAGCGATGAGGGTTTCCGAATCCGTTGCTAAAACGAAGGAAATGGGTAGCAGGTAAGCAGGCATAAGTCGAAAAATGCTGTTTTTGGACTCCAAGAGTTCTAAAATGTGAAAATTCACCATTTTGTATGTTTCGTTTAGGTCAAGTAAAATAATTATTATTCCAAATATAGTTTCATCATAATAAATATCAACCTATACAGTTCTTTCACCTAAAGAACTTTAGAGGAATTTCTCCCGGAAATTAGACTTTATTTTCGTAATTTAAAATCCCATTATTTAATTTTATTATAAAAATCTTTAAATATTAAACACTTACTAATTCTATTGCTATGAATAAAATATTGTCGAACTCTTTTTAAAATGTGTAATATATCTATTGCTAACAAAAAAGTTTCTGCTTAGTGAATTTACTATGCGATTGAAAATCGTCTCTGTCTTAAAAGTAAAAACTCCTCCTTTTAATAAAGCGTGATAAATTCATTAGCTTAAATTGTCATGGCGGAATACGTTTCTGACCAATCAGGCGAAACTTCGTCTAAGAACAGCAGATCCAATGCATTTCATTCGAAGTAACATTTTGGGGGTGTTAATGAATTATTTTTAGGGCGGTGTCAAGTAAATAGACTATATTTTAAAGAGTCATGAAATGGCCCAATTTTTAATTAAAAATCATAAAATATTTAATATTTGAAAAAGAATGATCATATTAAAGATCAATCTGAATCGTCTTCGATGATTTTTTCAAAATTTCGCTGAAGAAAAGAAATATCTTTTTTTGCTATAACTAGCCAAAATTTATTTAATATACGGTCCCTCCTGGGTTGACTATATTGGGGAGGGAGTTTTCCGCAAATAAAATTTATTTTATCTGAAGAACTACGGATTTCCGAACGAAATTTGATGAACATATAGAAAAAAGCAGGGCGGATCGAATTATTGAAAAATCTCGATTTCCGTAATGGAAAAATTTAGAGATAGCAGTTAATTAACTCAGTTAATCAGTTCATAGATCTGAATAAACCGATCTCCTCAAGACATTTCCATCAACACCAGTTTTGTGAAGATCCGATTATAACTCCCCGAGTTACAGCGACTGTCCCATCCAAAAAGTTGCGAACTGTACATAAAGATAACAATCGTTTTTTAATTACATGCTATAACTGTATCGTGGTTTTGAAAAGCCACTGTCGCCTTAAAAATCTTTGGAAATCTTCGAAAGCCTTTTTAAAACAGTTCCAAGACTTCAGCTCAAAATCGCAAGAAAATCATTAGTGCGCATGTCCAATTGACATTTAAATAGGGAAAAACTGCATTGTTGGAGCTTCAAAGTTGAGTCCTTCGACAACCATTTTAAAGTGAAATTTGTGTGATTCTCCCTCTTATTTCAGTTGAAATATCCTCTATTGTCCGGATGCCGGACATGGGATAACTTTTTAAATTTTTTAACTACAGGCTTGAAATTTCATTTTTGAGATACACTTTGCAGCATTACACAGTACAATAAAAGCTTGTAAAACTCTACAATTCAAAGGAATTCTGATATTATAAATAATTTTGCATTAATAGAAGGTATTTTAGCTACACATTGACATTTATTACATTTGTAACTTTCTGTCTAAAAGGAATTCGCGCATTATTAAATCTTTTTGTTATCTCTTCTGCTTATCTCTTCTGTAATCTACAGTACACGAGATTATTTTACATGTACATGCTGAATTAAAGAGGCTATTGTATTTATTGATACATTTCTTATCGAAAGAGCCCAGGAAACTAAAAACAAAGATATAAAAATGTATCAGAGAGATTATGCGCATAAAACTCCTAGAATAAATAAAATGGAGGATTAATTTCAGAATCACCTGACACAGTCATTGGGTAAAATCTGTCTAAAATATATAGCAACTGATATGCTTAGCCTTTTAAAAAGGACAGAAATAAATAAAGAGTGATTCAAAGTAAAACTTATTAAAATTGTTACATTTATTCTTAATTAATTTTTCTTTTTTTCTTAGAATTAAGGAATTAAGATTCAAGATAGGATTCAATAAATAGGTATCCTGATACTCTATTTGGGGGAGGGACTTTATTCGGGAATTAAATGTTAAATATTGTCAGTTGCTACAGTCATTAAGATAACTAATAGAAAAATAAATGCGAGATAAATAGTCAACATCTGGTATTTTATTCATTTCTAACAGATTAGATGAAATTAAATATCTTAATCTCTTCTTGAATATTATATTTGACATTTTATACATTGGTTATATATATATAATAATTTCACTTAATTTTGCTTTAAATTCTAATATTATATATTTTAAAGTTTTAATGTATTCCAAAATCTATTTTCTTAAACTCCAGTTTCGTTTTATTTCCCGCGCTGGAGGTATGTTAAATCTCGCGTTTTGGTATATTTATTACTAAAAGAATATTCTAATTACTTCCACGCGCCTACACAAATCGCGAAATCGGCGTCTTCTTGGCGCCAGACTTTTCCCTAAAACACTTACGTAATTTGTTAAAAATAGCTATTATTCCCTTCACTTTGATCACGTGTCTATATGTTAAATCCCTACCTGAGAAAATGCAGGAATTTTCTGTTCCCTTTTGACTTGAAACCAAGATGTACGCACAATCCGTCACTCTCTCATAATAAAAGAAAATTAGGCTATAACTCGGCTTTTTACTGATTACAACCACGAAAACATTTTAATAGTCGGCAGGATGATTGTTCTGCGCGGAAAAAATTCTTAAATATGTAAAAATTAAAAACAAAACAACGTAATGGAGAGTGACGGGAACAACAGAAAATGGCTGACCGCATAGCTGCAAATTGTCGGAGCTTCTACCAACTGTCTCCTGAAAAATCAACACAGGATTCTTATGTACTTTTACTGATGTCCTGAAATCCAGCTGAAATTTATCGCCTGTCTAGAGTTAAAACAAAGCCTGAGCGTCTTCAGCGCAAAGCAAATGTTCGATGGCCAGCGTTCGAGAAAAAAGTGTTTGTGTGTCAAGAATTCATCGAAAAAAATTATCCCTTCTACAAAAAGCATTTTATCTTCAACCAGTGTACACTCGGCTACAGAAAAAAAAGCGATTCGTTGGTGTTATAATATCAAGGAAAGTTTTGTGTACAAGTGCATCGTTCTTCAAACGGAAAAAAATTGCGCAATAAGTAATAAAAAATAATGTACTAATTTCTCCAAGAATTGCATGATTTCAGTTTCCCTTGGTATCGGTTTCAAAAAACTGCAGCTGATTCAAATAAAATATACAAATCTATTTTAAAATTCCTCGATGTGGTGCACCAAAAAATATAACTTTTAATCGCTAATTGTTTAATTATTTACTTATGATTATTAATAATTTTTAAGTTTTTTATTTGAAAAAAAAATTGTTTTTATGTATTGTTTTTTAGTTGTGCTTGAAAAATATGATTCAGTAATTTTTGAAAGAGCGATTAATTAAGTATTGATTTATATTTTGTGATTGATATGAAATTACATTTGAAAATTTTAAAGTGTTTTTGATTTGAAACTAATGTTGCAGTGTCCATATTAAATTTTGGAATTTGGGGTGTTCATGTTGAATATAAGATATTTTACAAAGAAAAATTAATTTTAAAAGTTTGGTTTTATTATGTTTTTATTCATATTTTTCATTTGATATAACAATTTTTGACATTAATTTAAAAAGTAAAATTATTCTTGTTTTGGTTTTGAAATTTATTTTGCTGATATCAATGCTATAATAAATGTTGTGATATAAGAGGTTTTTATTAAAGAATAATAAATATTCACTTAAAAATTTTAAGTATTACTTTGCAAAGTTTAAGTTGCAAATTTGATTTATTCACAGATTTGATTTATTTATACATAGTTTGTTTTTTTTGCATCTCTTATATTTTGAAATGGAATCCCATGCAAATCTGAAAACAACATCTTTCGATTATTTAAAAAAAAATGGCCTTAAATGTTTACAAAGTAAACTTAGTTTAAAATACTCTAAATTTTATAATTCACATAAATTTTAATTGCTTCATAAATTAATTTTGTTTAAAATTAGGTTTAAATGTGTTTTTGGAGTATGGCAAATAATTTATATCACATGACTTAAAAGAAAAGTAAATAAAACAAATTTTACTACTCTCAGAAAAATAAATAATGAACAAAACAAAATAAATAATAACGCCAACTCCCTTCATTCTGAGGCCTCGGGAGATCAGTTTTTGTACTCTTTCGACTGCTAGAACAGTTTGTCAGTGAGTTGTGTTATTAATAAACAAAAAGAGCTTTCTCAGGAGATTTTGCAATGTGGATTAGCACAGAGTTTGACCATCAAAACCAAAAATGCTTATCTCTGCAGGCTATAATGTCCCATCGTATCTTTCTTCCCAAACAGAAAAGTCTTCACTTTATAAAAAATAAATTGAGTCATAATTTTTAATTGCATCACGGCACTTATGAACATTTAAATTTCCTGATTTCTAAAAAAGAAAACAATTTAAACAATTTATGTTTTAGAATTATATATCAATGTTTTTTATTTGTTTATAATTAGAGTTTTTACAGGTACGAAGAATCTTCAAGAACTTTTACAGGAAGTATAAGAGTTTACATTTGTTCATATTGCTGTTATAAAGTATATTTGAAATTATTTTCATGTTTATGATAAAGTGAAGGGAAAATTTTTTAAGAATTCTATTTCAAATTTAAATTTCTTATTTGGGCATCCCTATAAGATACAGGTGTGTGTCAAGGGTCCTGGTGCACACACGCGTCTTGCGGAGGGTTGAAATTGCAAGAATCTCACTTAATTTTGCTTTAAATTGTAATATTACATATTTTAAAGTCTTAATGTATTCCAAAATCACTTTTCTTAAACTCCAGTTTCATTTTATTTCCCGCGCTGGAGGTATATTAAATCTCAAGTTTTGGCATATTTATTACTAAAATATTATTCTAATTACTTCCACGCGCCTACACAAATCGCGAAATCGGCGTCTTCTTGGCGGCAGACTTTTCCCTAAAACACTTACGTAATTTGCTAAAAATTAGCTAGTATTCCATTCACTTTGATCACGTGTCGATATGTTAAATCCTTACCTGAGAAAATGCAGGGATTTTCTGTTCTCTTTTGACTTGAAACTTAAACCAAGATGTACGTACATTCCGTCACTCTACCATAATAAAAGAAAATTAGAATATAACTGTGCTATATATATATATATATATATATATATATATATATATATATATATAATCTAAATCCAAATAAAACCAGTATACAAATATACAGAAATAAACAAGAAATAAATCCTATATCAAATAGTCATTATTTGAACAATACATCACTTTTAAATAAAATCTAATAAATTAGAAGACATGATAACATAAATAAAAATGGAAAAGCCAGTCGATAAGAGTGTCTATTAAAGTGAAGAACATTGCGCTGGGGTACATGAGTTAGGTAACCAGTAAATGGAGTTTTCAATGAAGGAAGGAGAAGTTGCTGTGATAAGTGTAGTTGTAGAAATAATTATTTTGTTGTGAAACTATCTCTTTACATAGTTGAGTTATGAAAATATATTAGGAGAGCCACTTAAAGAAGGTCTTGAAAGAAACCTATATTAACCTCTGAATTGATAGTGTTACGACTATATAAACGACTAAAATCAGATAAAATATGATATATATTTAATAAGATATTGTACTACAGACAGCAAATATATTAATTCTATAAACTACCCATACTTTACATTAAACATAAACTAATCTGTGTCTCCCTTAAACTTACCATTGCACATCTCTTTCAATATAGCCCGCCAGCATATTGACACATCCGCGCCAAACACAAATCTTACCATGAATCAGTAATTGAATAAATAATATAATTAATTTTTGATATCATAATTTAAGATACTCATTAAAATTCTCAAACTATATTAAAATTGTAAAACATTTAAAGGTATCTAGAAAATATTAGAAAATAGTAAAATGTCATTAAAAGGAATTGCGTGCTCTGAAAGACCCCGCCATGTATGTAATAAATCTGAAAACAAATAACTCAATAGGCCAAATTTGAATAAAACTAAACAATAAGAGAATGAGAAAACACTATTCCACTAACAAATAAATAAAATATTCTTTTTGAAACTAAATAAGAGTGATTTTATTAAAATGACCTAAATATTTCCTATCTATATATGCCTTAGAGTCATAGGAAACTACCAAATCCATGGGCAAGGGTAAAAATTTCTTGTGATCCAATTCTAATAACAAATCTGTTATAAATTATTATTTCTACTAAAATTTATAAATCTTGAGCAGAAATGTTGAGATTATTATTCAAAAAGGAATTTATTAATTGGAAAATGTATTCTAAGTTTAGAGAGCAGCAGATAGTTTATGTTTAATGTAAAGGTAAGTGGCAGTTTATAGAAATTATATATTTATCATTCAGTACAATATCTACTGCACATAAATGATATTTATATTTATCCGATTTTAGCGTTTAGTATAGTCATCTTATAAAGAAGGTGTGCAAGACTCTTCTTTTCAAATTCCTTTCACTTTTAAGCATATACCGTCTGATCTTCAACAACAGTTAGTAATAGGATGGCTTGTAAATAAAAAATTAATTTAACCCATAAAGTTTGTCCAGCTGTTAAGTATTTCTAATAAGCGAAAACGTACATTTGGATTGCCTATTTCATTATTTTTTAATAAGAATATGTTCTTTTCACTAGACATAGCAATGTTTAAAATTGATTCTGCTTTATGGTACCATTAGTACCTCAATCATTAGATTTATTGTATCATTAGTAATTTCAATTTATTAGATTTTATTTAAAAGTGATGAATTGTTCAAATAATGACTATTTGATATAGGATTTATTTCTTGTTTATTTCTGTATATTTGTATACTGGTTTTAATGGATTTAGATTATATATATTTTTGCACTATTAAAAGGTTGCTTAGCACCTTAAGTGTAAAAAATTATACAAAAAATGATATGAGAATAATGATATGAATATATATATATATATACATACACACAAACCTCGGTATTCCGAAATTCTGGTTAATCTTTTCGAAAATTATATGTAATTGAAAAGTTTACCTGAAAACATTTAAATATACATACTAAAAACAAAAAAGTACTTTTCCAGCATGCATAATTTTGTACCCATTGAAGAAACTAATGCAATTCGCCGTAAGATAAGGTCACTTCATACAGGAGCACATCCATTATTCTAATGAGAATGGGAGATATATTCTCTTTTTATTGCTTTTGAATAAAAGAATTCAAGAGATAGTAGTACTTATAACTTACATTTTTCATCATAGTAATTGCAATATTTTATAGTAGTAATAATTGGTAAATAGTAAACATAAAAAAGGCTGCCGACTTAAAATCCAACGATTGCTTCACCATCTTAATGAATTTCAAGAGCTTCTTCGAATAAATCCATGATCAACTTCCACTTCAAGCCTTTTCCATTATCCGCAAGCCGGCATTGGGATTTGTTGCGTCCTCTTCGTCGAAGTGACAGGGCACCTGAACTATTCTCCGCTTCCACACAGAAGAACTTCCACTTTATGAAGGAAGGAACAATAAACAGAACAGACACACATGTGCTTTAACGCTCGCATTTTAGTTTGTTCTTGTGGACTTATTTATTTGATTAGTTTTTCTTTTTCTCTCTTGTTTGTTGTTATTGTACATTTCATAATTCATTCCATTTTTGTACATTCATTCCATTTTTTCAAATTTTTCTTTCATTTTTACTGTTTTTGTTGTAAATATTTTTATATAATACTCCTCTTAGTTTCTTGTATATTAACACAGATTTTTAGATTTGTATTTTTATAACTTTTTCCATCTCTCCGCCATTATTTGCTAGACTGTTGAGGAGCGTCTTCCGATGTCTCTTCCTCTTCATGTCCGCCACACTGTTTAAATAGGCAAAAGGATAAAGTCGCGGGGGCATGAAGTGGTGATCTGTTCTGCAACATGAGCTTTAAAAAAAACGTTTTTTTGCACTCCCAGCTCGAGTATTTTTCCCGAAAATCATGATGCACTGAGTGAGAATACGAGTGATACGAGTATTTCACCAAGATGTTAAATGCATGGAAAACGATACCAAGGACACTGGGATATGAATATGTTGGGACTTAAAAAGAAACGATGAGCCAGTTTCACCATCTAGAGGAGATAAGCATTTCTTTGAAGAAAAAGTGAAATAAATTTGTCTAATTTTTTTAATAATTTCTATCGGACTTACATTCGATTTTTTATATTTTTTTATAAGTAAGTTTTTGTAAAATAATGAATATATTGTAAATTGTGTATACGAAAAATTTGAAAAATGACTCAAATTCGAAATTTTTAATTGCTCAATTCTAGAAAATCCTTTGTGATACAGAAAAAATGATATTATTTTCAAAATAGGCATGAAAAATATCATGTAATTTACAAAAAAATTATGTAAACCCCTGACGAAAAATTAATTTTGCAGGTCTATGTAATTGATTTTTTATGTCTAAATCAAAACACTTATTCTCTAACTGTAAACATGTCTCGCTTTCTTTTAAAAATGATTGCATACATCCTGTTTACATTGCTGCAATATAATTTGACTATTTTATGGCCAAAATTTTTAATAGAATTGAAGTTATGACACGCGTCTCTCCCCTATATATATTTTAGAGGCACTTGCTAGATACAAAGCAACCAAAATGAAAAAAAAAATGTAGAACTTTTGTACAGTAACGATAATTCTTTAATGAGCACTTATTTTTGTCTCAATTTCTTAATTTCTGTTCGTGAACTGCATTTATAACGTACGCTGAGTATCAAATCGGGACCTTGGGTTAGCAAAATATGACTAGTGCTGCTATCTGTTGACGGAAAGAATAATTTCACTTTGATTTTAAAGAAACTTTTGTTTAGCAACAGAATTTTTGTTCATTAAAAGAATTTTTCATTTTGATTTCGAAATTTGCTTCTTTTTTTTTCCTTAAAAATGTTATAATTAATTTTTTATTCTATTTTCAATGCAGCGCGAGACAATTTCTGTATTTATATTTTTTTCTGTATAGAAAATCAAATCCAGAATTCGCAGTATTTCTTTTAACATATTGTATAATTTTAATTAGTAGTTCTGCGAACTGTAGTAGAGAAGTATAACGAGGTAAAATTAGCAGTTCTGTGAACTCCTATAAAAAATAATTAAGATTTGCTTTCCAACACAGTCTGTAAAAGTCGTTCATTTTGAAATCAGCATTCTTTGCAGAGTCACTGAACATCATAATTTGACTCTCGAGCAGGAATGGCGCTAGAGTTTGCCCGAAGGGGGTCACGGTCTCCCCACAGCGGGCACTACCTACTGTATGGGGGGGGGGACGAGTGTAATGAAATTGGTCTCAAATTTTCGCCAGATTATTACTTATCAACTACAGTTGAATACACCCCGTACAAATATTTTCCCTGAGGGGATACAAAATTTTTCCCCGATGGGGGGACACAGTTTTCCAGACGGGGGGGGGGGGCTAGCCCCCGGTACCCCCTCTGGCGCCACCCCTGCTCTCGAGGGGATACCTTCTTTGTCCCCATATATACACTATCTTACAAAGTTATATTTACAATAAATATACAATATTACACAAAAAAATTTTGTACAAATTTTACTCCCAAACAAATGCAAAGACTTTACAAAACAAATGCAGAAGCCAGTGTGATAAAATCAGAGGTGTAGAAGAGGCGGAACGCACCGGAACTAGTACTAAAAAAATAGAAAGCAATGCCGGAACTTCATTCCGGCTAGTACAAAAAATAGAAAACAGTGCTGGAACGACTTTCCGGCTAGTACAAAAAATATAAAGCAATGCCGGAACGGCTTTCTGGTTAGTACAAAAAATAGAAAGCAGTGCCGGAACGACTTTCCGGCTAGTACAAAAAATATAAAGCAGTGCTGGAACGGCTTTCTGGTACGTACAAAAAATAGAAGGCAGTGTCGGAACGACTTTTCGGCTAGTACAAAAAATATAAAGCAATGCCGGAACGGCTTTCCGGTTAGTACAAAAAATAGAAAGCATTTTTTTTCTTTTATACGAAAAATAAATAAAAGAAAATTGTGCTGCAAAAGTTGACAGTCAAAGAAAACTTATACTAACTGAAACTAAAACTAACCAAAACTGTTCTTTACCAGATTTCAGAGATGGCCGAAACGTCAAAAATCACGATATGGAGGCTTTCAATTATGGTTTGGTGTCTATCCGCCACGAGAACTCTGCTCGCTTAGTTGTCTCGTTGACGGCGGTCGCTATAGTAACAGGTTATTTTAGGAGAGACCCATTTCGAGGAGGTAGAAGTTCACGAATGATGTACCCTTTTTACCGCCGCAAAGTGGCGCCAAGAATAAAATAAAACCCCGAAACCGTCGGATTTCTCCTATTCGAAATGGATCTTTCTTTACATAATCAGTTGCTATAGCGACCGCCATCAATGAGACAACTTGGAGAACAGACTTCTCGTGGTGGACAGGCAGTACCTAGTTCATATTCGTGCTCTTTAGAAAGGATTCCCAGACACAATGGTTTTCTGGGAATAAAAAAGATCGGTTTTTACGTGGATGGACTGTAAAAATGCCAAATTTGGTTGTAAAATATGTAGTGATGTTTCCCACTAGGTTCTTTTAAAAGAGAGCGAACTGCTATTTCGAAAGAGTAGCTTTCATGCAGTGTTACCTTTAATGGATCTTCAAGACCCTCCCACTTCACTTCTCTTCGAAAAAATTTCAGATCATAAACAGTCTGCTGATGAAAAAATATTTTCTGAAGCTAATTTACAAGCTGTCCCAAAAATTCGCGATTCATTGAATATCTGGCGTCAACAAAAGCAATATATAGGACCGCGTACATTATCGCTAAAAGTAGGATGAAAGACAAGGTATTAAAATACCAAGCATTGATACGGGACGTTTAAGTGCTAAATAATTAAAATATGTAAAATGTGGGTAAGTAATGGTTTTATTTTACTCTGATAAAAAAAATCAATCAAGTTTAAGCAATCTAATAAAATAAACTCGTAGAATAATAAAAAGTTGCAAGTCTAATCCTTTTTAGCACAGTCATATTTTAAAGTTGGTTTTACTTTCTTAATTATAACATTTTCTTCCTTGAAATAATAATAATATTGGGTCCAAGTCAATTTAAAATTATAATGACAAATCAAAATTGCTTGAATTGACTCTACTGACAGCCTGTTTCTTTCGTCCGTCCAATTGAGTTGACATTAGGGAAAATATTCTCTCCACATTTGCATTGTAAACTGGAATGGGGAATACGTATTCGCATAGCCTTATCAGACATGACTTCTGATCGATATGCTTTGTATCTGCAAAACACTTCAGCTATTTCTCTTCCGTACTCAATTTCATGGTTGCTTCGCGATTTCGGTTGGGTTGGTATTACTTTTCTCTAAATAATTTTTTTTAGATTTAATTAAATTAGACGATCAAAATATTTGAATTCCATCGCGTCTATCAATTTATTTGCTTTGTAAGAAAGATCCATCTTTAGATATTCTCTGTATTTTGAGCCGCCTTGGTCTGTTGTCGTTGTGGTGCCACCATTTATTATTTTCCTAAGTTCAGTTACAAGTTCTGTGAATGATGCGTCTTCGTAGTTGTACTTATCGATGGAAACAATAGAAGATGTTGAAATTTCCGAAGAAGTAGAATTTGATCTTCCTCTAGTTGAAGATTGAGATGTTTGATTGTCGGTGTCATTTTTTTGTTGATTTTTCCTGGATCGCCCAATGGTTGAAACACTAAGGTTCAATTTAAATAGTTCAATTATACAATGCTGATTCAGTTATGTGGAAAGGATAATAAACCCAGAGCAGACCAGGGCAGTTACCCCCACAATCCCCAAACCCGCACGCACCATGCAGAGCGAGAAAAAAAAAGAAAAAAAAGATAATAAATGAAGAATGAGTGGTATATAAGAAAAGGTAGGGTGCTGTGGAACCATGTGCTCCCTTTAAAAAAAGGGGGGGGGGGTAAGACAAAGCCCCCCCCGGCCAAAAACTTATGAGTGTGATGAGGAATGTGGGTGCTATCTGTGTACCAAAAATGGGAGCTCTGGTGCTAATAGGAAAGAAGGGAAAAGCTAAAGTATTTCCCATGTTATAAAACTATTGATAAAAAACACTCGCAGTTTTTGATTAATTATTTTAATTGTTTTTGCTAATAACTTTTGATTGAATGAGGGTAAAGATATGAAATTTGGAACAGTGATAGATATTGTGCCAAGCTACCCTGGTGCCAAATTTTGGCGCCCTAGGGCTTATAGTTATGAAGATATATGGAAAAACAGGATATTAGAAAGGGGGTGAAAAAAGGGGGAGAAACTGGCAATTAAAAATTTTAAAATATTAGTAGCATGTATAACTGTGGGTAGAGCTATGTCACTAAGTTTGGAGGGCCTTTAATTAAAAGAGAGTTAATTAGAAATGAAAAAGTAAAAACTAATCAAGTAAATTTACAATAAAAATATACAACAATTACAAAAAGCACATGATTGCCATAGGAACTGAACAAACAACATAGAGTGTTTACATATGATTAAGAAAAGGGGAAAGAAAATTAATTGTCCCCTCATTAGGAGGAAAAACTTAATTAAATGAGAGTGTTAATGTTAATTATTATACAGATCGCCATGACGTGCCCCCAGCGCCGCTATCCGATCCAGAGGGGGGGGGAGGAGGGAAAAAATTTTTTGTTGTTTCAAGTATATTGCCAGATTTGATAATTAAGATTTTTAGAATAATAATGGAATTGCCAGTTGCTAAGTTATTATTTAAAACATTTGATCGTTGATGATGTTGATGGCTGTTATTTTATTTTAGAGTTTTAATTTAAGTGGCAACGAAGATATTTAAATATTGGAGGAAGTCTGGCGCCTGCCTGTCTGGGTTAAACAACAACCCCCTGAGCACAACATGGCGGATAGAAATAAATGGATGATTTCAATACAAAATTAATTATATGAAGAATTATAATATCACAGATCACAATGATAAAACATGTTATAATAAAGCTCAGTCAAATGTGATTATACTGGAAGAAAGGTAATTTTTTATAGATTGAGATATACAATTTACCACCCAAAAAAGAAAATAGAAAACTAATTAACATTATTTAGAAAATTAAAATAATTTGCATGTTAAATTTGCTCGAGCTATCATTACCCGTCCCAATCCAATCACTCCGTGTCTGCAACGAAAAACAGAGAAGGGGCTTCATTTAAAGGAATTTTAATTAATTTTTTTTAAAAATAAAGAAAAATGGTAGAAAGTTGAGATTTGTTTTAAATGAAAGAAAAACGCCTAAATGATGGGGAGAGAGTTCAAATTTTTCTATTTGGTCAATTGCTTAACTAGTAAAGAATTTTGTAAAAGGTTGTTTACTTGACTAGGTGAAAAAGATTCAAATTTGACACTATGAAGTTTTCTTTTTATGTTTATAACTTTCGAAGTTTTGTTGATAGATGAAAAATTCAAAGAAGGAACAAATAAGCAGAGGATGTGAGAGAAACTATTAAAAAGTAAAAGTGAGGAAAGTGAAGGAACAAAAGATATAGAGTTGCAAACACGAGGGTAGAAAGGAAACCGGAAGTCAAGCCCGAGCACACAAAATTTTTTCAAAACATCATATAAAATTAACAAAAAATGGTACAGCAAAACTAGTAGAGAAAACTTTAGGGTGCCTAGCCAACTCTTCACTGAGTTCGGGACATCTTGGTTGGGGATTATCCGCATGGAAAAATCCACTTTGGCACTAGTAAAATCCGTAAAATAATCGTAATAATCAATGTGTCACTGAGAGTGAGGACACTTCCTATAGCTTTTACACAATTAAAATTTTAAGATTCGGCTGTGCTTGCAAGTTGGAATTTAAAAAAAAACATCGATCAAAAAACTCCCCATTAACAGATGCATAATATCAGGGAATTCTCATACAAAAAAATGTCAGAAATGTCATGCCTACGGCCACCTTTCAATTCCTGTAAGTAATGACAAACCTTCTGTGGCTTTTGTGGCAAGCAGACATCCAATTGCAGCCAGCCTCAATCCATGCTGCATAAACTGCAATAATGAAAACAGACAAAAATGAACCAAACACAGACTGATCACACGCTTCCCTCACAGTGTTCATAACAATTTATATGAAAAACATCAAACATATAAAACAACAAAGAGACTACTGATGGCACCCAAATTTGACTCACAGCAGATATAGGGTTAAACAACCCACCTTTAGTTAACAAAGCAATAACTCTACATTAATTTCAACCAAACCCAAATGGAATATAAGATATAACAACAAGGAAAAAATTAAAATCCTCCAAAATAGAATTTACAAAAAGCAAAATGTGCCCCATCTAACTAAAAAGCAGCAAAGAAAGAACTACCAGACATTATATTGGTTCAGAACCTTACGTAAAGGATAAACAAAATAGAAGGACTTTAGGAGTTAGTGGAAGGTTGGTTGTCCAAAACAATAAGCGGAATAATTGCCCTTCCCACTGTAAAATCCAATTTTTCCTCCCTATCGCAACGATATTGTGATCAAAATTCGTTAATTCAAGCCCTCTTTCAATTATCTCATCATATTCTTCTCCATACGCGATAGACCAAAACCCTCAACAGAACATCTAATCTAATAACTTCTCTACAGGAGAAGATTATTTAATTGCGCAAAATTAAGCACTCACAACCAATCATGGGGTTATAGTGCTTTGATACCAGAGGAGAGAAAGTCCTAAATTTCATCCTCTCAATTAAACAGTCAACTTCTCAAGCCCCCCAGGCGCTCCCCCATCATATGAACAGAGAAATACCAAAGGGATGGCCTGATGTAAATAGTCGTTTCCTCTGACCCAATGGTCAACAATTCTAATTGAGTCTTCTTTGAAGACCTAGAATCTTATAGCGATCAAAATTTATTCGTATTAATAATCTAACAGACCAACATATATATATCCTACAATCCCAGCACAAGTATATTTGGAGGAAAATTTCAAAAACATCCATAAATTAAAGCCAAAATATCCAAAGAATTTCAAAATACTAATACACAGAAGTTGGATGATCTCACCACATTTCTCCAACAAGAGAATCAATATGGCTTGTAAAATCCTATAAAATAAAAACTCCTTCTACACAATAATCTCGTGGTGGAACCCCAGCTAGAAACAGAAGAGGAAATAAGCCCCTCAAAGAGAACACAAAAGATCATTCGACGCAGAAAAGCGCATTTTCAACTAAAGCAAAATTAAACAAATCAATTTTGAAAAAGAAGTTCTTTCCTAAACGCACTCTTTTCAAAGAATGCATAGGACGAAAATGTTTATGGAATTCTTCAATGCCTCCTTAAGAACTCAACTTCCCCACGTTTATTTACCCTCGACAGATAATCAACAAAGGGTTAAAGAGATATAGCAAGTCAATACTTAAAACTTTGCCATCCAACTACAATGAAACAACAAACCAAGCTACACTTAAACAAAATTATTTGAACCCCGTTCACCAACAGGAACTAAAAGGAAATCATTAGATTCTACCAACAAATAAAGCACCAGGCAATGATGGAATAGACTTCACTCATAATAAAACAACTTTTCAGGCTTGCTTATCTATTCTCAGATTATACAGCAAATGTTTACTCTACAAAATTTCCAACCCCTTTACTGAAGGAAGGTTCGTGTCCTCTTTCACAAGAAAGGTAAAGAGGAAAGAAATATTTCATCCTTACAGACCAATAACTTACTGCCATACTTGGCAAAAAACTGAAAAATTACTCTACAAGGTTCAACTATACACTAGAAAAAGAAAAGAAACTACATAAATTTCAGTTTGACTTGATAAGGAAAATCGGTTGACCTGGCACTCCTTCATTAATTTCCAAATCTGAAGCAAAACAAAAAGGCCTACAAACACTTTTCATCTCATCGACATAAAGGGTGCATTGATAATCTTGTTTGTACTCTTTTATCAAAACTCAATAGATAATATAATAAACAAAACCAATGTCACAGAATAAAAGATATCCTCAGCAACCGGAAGGTCATCATACAAACGCAAGAGAGGCCACAATTTGGCACAAACAAAGGATGCTAGGGTTCCTGCAGCGGTCCAGCTTTTGGAACCTGGTTGCAGATAATATCCTAAAACAAGTTATTACAAATGGCCACCTGCAGGCCTTCACTGGAAGATTTTGCCTTTGTAATCTCATACAAAACCAAAGATGGGGTTCACTAGAGCTAGCTAACATAATAACCTTCTCAACTGGGCAGAACTAAATAAACTACAAATTTCATTGGAAAAAAACAAAATATGTGTATCTAGGCAATCTTATAAATCCAGCAAGAATCGAAATGGAACAATATAAGAATCAAAATATCAACTCTGATATCTCAGATTATCATGGGCAACAAGCTTAAATGGATCCCTCACTATCAAGGACAAAAGGCACAAAAGCACTACAACAATATCAACATTTTCAAAGAATAGGCAGAGGAAAAATTAGCAATCTGTCCAGCGAAAATTAATCTATAAAACAGTAATTAGAGAATGCTGTGCCATGGCAGCAGTCGCATGGGCTCAAAAAAATCCACAGAAAGCATGAAGAGAGGAAACTAAATACCATCCAAGGAAATTCCTCTTTTTACTAATAACAAACCTACCATACAGCAACTAATAGCCTCCAAAGTAATAACAGGAATCCTCCTCTCCTTTTAACAGCGAACAAAGAGCAAAATTATAAAATTTCCAGACTAAGATTATACCACAGGTCTTAAACACTCCATTAGACCAACAAAATATGAGGTTATCAAAAGGACATCAAATGCACCCAGCAAAATTTCTAATTGACAAACAAATAACCACAACTTCTTAAAGTACCCAACAGCAATTCAACATACCACACAGACTGGCTCGAAAAACTTACAGATGCTATTGATGGATGTCTGCATTTTGTTGCTTCGAGAAGAGAAAGAATTTCGTCAACATGGATGCAAGCTTCCGGGAAAACAATGTGTTCCAAGCGGACCAAGCCATCTTACAGCCATTAAACATCACGAGAATGCTAAACCAGGTAAATTTTGGTCGGACAGCCTTTCTAGCCTTCAGGGCCATACAAATCCCACATCTCCACATCCAATAGTAGAAAATTCAGCTCCAACTCCAGAACAAACAACATCAATTGGCTGGATCAGAGGCACACTGGCCACCTGGGAAATAAGGTCCAGCCGACGTCCTGGCAAAAGAGCCATAGAGGGTCAAATTTGGAAATTCTAAAACCAATAAGTCATCTTTAAAATATATCTTAAACAAAGAGCTTCTACAAGAATGGAAGAGGAATGGACAAAGGAACAGTTGGTAGATCTAGTTCACGAAATCATACCTATCCTTCTTCAAACTTACATAACTGTCCCGTTATGAAATTATGTTCTTTTCAGAACACGGACCTTTTTACAATCATCTTAAAAAGATTCAACCTCCGAGAACTCCGACCTTTGCAGCTGCGGAGTGGGACACCACTGCATTTTGCCACTTCAGTTATTCTAACTGAGAGCTGGCATTTCAAAAAGCCAAGTGATTCCAACATCTTACAATGGAAATTGTTATCCATTAAAACACAGGCTCAAGGACTAGACTAAACAACACTGGACTTTAGTATAGACAACGTGGCTTTGGACCCTCATCATCTCTGTAAATAGATATTTTAACATAACATTCATTTTTTTATATAAATACTTTATAGGAAGTCAAAATGTATCACTAGTTTTACAATAGATATTTCCCTGTAAATAGCATTATATTTCTTTTAATCTCAAATGATTCGAGAATTATCATATGTATGTATTTGCTAAATAGCCTATTAACTTTTTATTAATCCAGCAATTTACATTACTTCATCCTTGTCAATTACACCCAGCAGTAAAATACTTACATGTGTGCATTAACAGTTTTATCTTTCAGCCACAACTAACCAAGTATACAACGAACGCAGGTTTGTGAAAATCTATTTCGACAATTGATAACAGAAACTTCTTTTTATATACAAATATTACCTCATTTTCATCGATGGGTATCGTATTTGTAAGTAACATTTCAAATTTTTTTCAAATCGCGGTTACCTCAAATGAATGTTTTGTAGAGCACTCCCAGCTATAACATATGAAACTATTCTGTCTGAAATACTTACACATTCTGTGAATAATTTTTTAGCCATAATTAACCTTATTATTCGAGGAACGGAAAAGGTATGCAATTCCCAACAGGTTTTATATCTCCATTTAGCCTCTCTTTGGAAGGGCGTAGAGCATAATCCTCAATAATCATCGATGTGCATTAGTACCGGAATAACTTGTTTTAATCAAAATGACAATTATTTGAGTAATAATACAACTTTAACATTTGGTAAGTGTGTATATCTATAATTAGTAATTCAAAAATCTTTTCCATAATGTTCATTAATGCCGACACAAAGCATCAGCGAATGCAAGGTCTGTAAAAGAAAATCTATTGTACATTATTGTAGAAACTATTCTATATATTATAAATACTACCTTATATTTCATCGATTGGCATCATATTGTAATACATATCTCAACTTGTTTTCAAATACACTTGGTCTCCCATAAGATATATTTCTTTGAGAACACTCCAGTATAACCTCTACAAATGTTCGTCTGAATGATATCACCATTGCTGTAACCATCAAACAGTTAGTAACAATATACACTTAGTTATCGAGGAAATGGGATAGGCTCTGTATCCCCAATCTGGTCTGTTTATCTCCTATGCCTCCCCTTGGTAAGGGAATTGACCTCTTCCTATACATAGGTATAATCTCAACAATTGGTGTTTAATCAAGAACGAGGTCTCAATTCTTCGGAGACCGCATCTAAACAATTTGACATCTGTTTAAAAAATAATCTTTTGTTAATACCTAATAGTTACTTTGATTGTTGTAATAATTCTCTAAATAAAGTCGTTCGGGGACGGCTTTCTGGTGCGAGACCATGTGCCCCGGTAGGAAGTGAGTTGATCGCTTTTTTTCTACGGGCATGACCTAAACTGCGAAGAGATCAGCACGATCTCAAAGCGGGGCTGTCACGTAGTTGAAGAAGAAGAAGACGATCAAAATAGTCTAGTAAAAACTATTAAATTAAAACACCAGAAGTATAACTTTTTTTCAGGGATAAAAAAATAAATCATGAAAATAAGCATAAAGCGCCCGAATTTCAATACTTAATATTAAATTAAAAAATGTTTTTCAATTCTTTTAAAGTTCTTACGGCGTTGAGTGCCATATTTGGCCCAGAAAGTCCAAAACGATCTCGACGTGCATAGTAAAAAAAAAATTCACGGAGGCTGTCTCTGCAGAGAGAGCCGCTGGGATTGAGGAGCAGGAATGGCGCTAGAGTTTTCCTGACAGGGAGCGATTTACCCGACAGGGGGTCACGATCTCCTGAAAGGGAGGTGGCACGGCCTGCTGTCGGCGGGACAGAATGTAATGAAATTGGTCTCAAAATTGTCCGAATTATTATTTATCGACTGATTAGACTACCCGTGAAAATTTTCCCAGGGATGCAAAATTTTCAAGACAGGGGGGGGGGCTGGAACCCGCGGTCCCCCCTCTGGCGCCACCCCTGTTGAGGAGCGTAGACTTATTTACTTTACTCAACTGTGACTTTCTGTGACTAAAGTAGCTCTATGTGAATTTGACCCAGCGCCGGCTTTTAGCCGATTGGACCAATTGCTCCAAATAGGGCCCCGCGCAAGAGTGAAACAAAGAATGTACTCAAACTTATTCAAATTAAAATCGAGTATCATTTCCCAGGTAGCACAGCACTATCCACCATATTGTACAATATTGTTCAACAATATATAATATTATACAATTTTACACAATATTGCGAATATTGTTCAATATCGTACAATTTTCTACAATATCTTTGTACTACTTGGGTTTGATTTCAAAGCATTATTCTCAGGAATTTTTTCATGCTTTTAAATTCGGTTACAAACCAATGTTGTCCAATTTTTTTCTTGGAGCCGGCTGACTGTTTCAGAAGTCAAAAATTGTAATTTTTTTTCTAGGTTTTTTAATTCTTTTCGTTAGTTAAATACGTCCGTACTTTGTATTCCTCAGTGATCAAGAATGAATACCTACCTAAGGCCCTTAATTAACTAGAGAACTTAATTGCTCTATAATGCATCCAATCATAAAAACAATGAAAAATTTAGCATTTCTTGAATTTTTAAAAAAATTAAGTTTTAAGTAGGTGAAGTTATTAAAATTATTATTTTAAACTTATTAAAATTTTAACATTAAATATTATTTTATTTATTAAAATTTCATATTATTTATTTATTTATTAAATATTAACATTTAAACATATCGGGGTTATCCAAAATTTTTCCATTTGGGCCCCGCATCTAGTAAGGCCGGTCCTGCTTTGACCTATGACCTTTCTCTGTTAAATGAAACTAAAACCAACTCAACTCAATTAAATCGATGGAAAGAACAGCTTAATTAAATCAACAATTGTTAATAATAATTAATTAAGGACAGTTAATTAATCGTATACTCAACTGTGATTTTCTGTGACTAACGTAGCTGTATGTAACTATTAGTCTATAGTGACTATTAGTCTAGTGTGACTATGTGACTCTATGTAAAATTCTTCGTGATTTTCACCAACTTTGTAATTCGACTGTGACTAAACCGTAATTCCAAATTCTAAACTTCTTTTTGCAATCTTCAATTTCAATCTTTCTCTGTTAAATGAAACTAAAACCAACTCTCCACGTTATTTGGTTAAGGAGGTATGGGCGTTTAAAAATATCACGAAAAGCGTCATAATTTTTCCTTTCCCGACACACCATTAGACCACTATGGAGAGACGTAAGTCTACGTCAAAAAAAACCCGGACAAACGTACATACTCAAAAAATTGATCTTATATATATATATATATAAAGAAATATTTTATTGTGAAGTGATTCTCTGTTCACCTTCCATTTCACGCCCCCTCATTTCTTGCCCTCCCCCTCCCCTCCAACCAGCGTTCCGGCACTGCTTACTTTACAACTGCACCACTGGATAAAATATTTCAGCATTTCAATAAAAATAAAGTGAAATAAAATTCTTAAAAAACATTAATTCCGCAGATATTCTTCTGCAATTTTTTATAGTATGAACCATTTGGTAGAATCACTGGAAACCCTTTCACGAAAAGAGAAAAACAAGATTAGATGGAGATAAACAGGGGAAAAAACCCTCAACCTGGCACTACGATCTTATATTCCTCTTTTTCTTCCAACTGGAATTATTTGCACAAACCTCCGTCTTCATCAAAACAACAAAATTACAATTGAATGTCTGTTTTCATCATATTACCAAAATTACAATTAATGTCTTATAACGTTTCAATGGTGCGAAACTCGCCAAAACGTTGAAATCTGTTAAACGGCCACCTTCTTGAAACGAATTTTAAAAAATAAACATCCTCACATATACAACGTTTTCTATTGCTTCGAGGAACATTCCTGCCAACTTCGAAGAAAATCGAACAACGCGTTTGGCCGTGATTGCGGAACTAACAAATTTACAGACAGACAAAATGCTGGTCGACTTAAAACATAGACTTCGCTTCGCTCGGTCAATAAGCATAATATTCATAATATCGTTTTCATTGTACACTAATAGCACAAGATTCTCTACAATATTGTTACGATATTGTATGGCATTCAAAATATGGAAAACCGTCCTGAAAATTTTATACAATATTTTGTGCTAATAAGGTCTTGTATAATATGATATAATATTCAGTTCCTTAAAGAAACATTGTTCCAGTGAATTTTGTTTTTAACATTTGTTTTATTACATTAGGTAACAGGTAAATCCATATTTAAAATTAACATTTTTATGTACAACTTGACTTGTATAATATTTTTGATCATTTAGTGTCTCGGAAATGTTGTTATATATTATATAATATTGTTTTTAAGGTATTCGGTATTCCCCGGTATCATAAAATTGCATAATTTTTTGGAAATAGTAATATTCGGATACGAAAATTTAATGAAATGAACACACTAAGTGATAATTAAGTTTTTAAGATATAAAATAATGTGCTGTCATCCAGAACATACAAATGTACAAAATTTCAAAACTCTAGCATTTCGGGAAGTGAGTAAACAATCGATTCCAGAATTCAATCTTGAAGAATGTGAAACAATTAAAGTTAAATAAAAGTATGTAAAAATGAAGCTGATAGCTTCTATTTTATACGTTCACATATAAGGTGAAAACCAGCTAATCCTCACACTTATATGTGATGAAAAACCCCAGACACAAAACATGCTTGCTATGGAAAAACCTGTATTCCACTGCATTTTGGGGGTGAGGAAAGGGCTCTCTATACTGTTTCAAAGTCAGACCGACCAGCACAGCTGGTCGAAAATGCCTAGGTGTGCGCTTATGCTTCAAATCCCGCGGTTGATTTATACCCGGAAGGCCGATCAGCCATCTCAATTTCTGTGGACAATCATCAGGTGTCTCTTCAAACAAATGCTTTTATATATTTCTCTCAGTTTTATAAATCATGGTTTCTTTCCCTGGTATCTGCAGCAGTTCTCTCACTGATGCAACTCGTCAGGTGTAGTTTGGTTGTAATAATCCCGTGACAGAAACGTACCAGGGCAGGACAGACACCTCGACATGTTTTTGAGCCGCCGTCAGAGGACCGGTAGCCCTCTCCTCAAACTTCCATCCACACAGCGGGAAGATGTTTGTGTGCTGATTTAATGTACATGGAGTCTCCATACAAGATATAAAACTACAGTTAATGAAAACAGGTTTTCTTGTTTTGATTATGGTTTTTTCATTATTTTTTTTTCTTTTAGCTTTTTTTTAAAATACAAAAGCAAGGTAAAAACAGATTATCATCATCACAGGGTTCGACTAGACTAAAATTTCAAGTTACAAAAGCACGTTTTCATCATATATTGTTGATCTGACAGCGCTTTATTTGGGCGTCCCAGCACTGATTTAATTTCGAAAGAATCTTTACTGAACAGATTCAATAGTAGCTTGACTGATTTCATTTAAAGCAATATATAAAAATTTTGCCTCCTGTGTCTGTTTTTTATGGCAAAAAATATTTATCTTTAGTCAGAAGGAAGTTCTGGCATCAAGATTAAACATCATTGGATACA
>BGPR01022002.1:0-25844 GCA_013235015.1 Araneus ventricosus | reverse complement strand
CCCCCCCCCCCCCCGACCCGAATCCTGGATTCGCCACTGCACCACATGCTAAAACATTACTTGTAGTGTGCATGTCTTTATTAATCTTGATCAGGAGATAAGCAAACTTGAGGTAGGTGTTCCACTACAAGAATTGGAATACCTCTACCAAGATATACCTAAACTACAAGTGATCATTTATAGTTTAGGTATACTTGCGGCAGTATTCCGCCTCTTCAATCTTTGCATCATAAAGTTTTAACTGTTTCTGTAGAAACCCGCACATTCGCTTAATGGAATCATGTTGTCTCTTCAATCACGACTGATTTGGATAATCAGTACTATATACCATGTCAATTGTTAAACAAGAATTATAATTTTCACTAATAAATATAGTGGAGTCTCTTTATAACGAAATCGCTTGGTTCCAATTGAAAAATTCGTTATAGAGAAAATTTCGTTATACGGAGATTAGAGATTTTTGCAGTTATTTAAGTAAACGTTCCAAACTTTTCAATAGGTGCGGTAAGTTGAAATATATTTAATTATGATTTTCAATTAAAAATGAAGTAATATATATTATAAATTTGTTAAAATTATACTAATTTTATTGTATAAATAAAATGCTCAAAAGATAAAACAATTCACCTATTTAGAGAATAATATGTATTAGTATGTACTTACGTTTATTTTACTTGAAAAATTCCGTTATTTTGCATTGCTTTGCATTTCGTGATGTTAAATTTTCAGAAAATTTTCACATTTTAAGAGTGAGTGATTCCCGAAACAGGCACGTGTGAGCAAATTGGTTGCACAGAAATTATCAACTTTCTTCAAAAATGACAAAAATCGAAACCTCTTGAAACCTCTTGACCTCTGACAAAATTCGTTATAGGAAGGCAACCACTTCGTTATATGGAGAATATTTTGAATGTTATTTAACATTCCGATTAAATTTTCATAGTACATTTCATCATTTTTTTCATAGTACATAAATTAGAATCTAAAATGTTAGGGAAGAAAAGCTATGTGAAAAAAGAAATGTCATTTGTCAACTTTAACAGTTTTCGTTTTATTTTAGAAATAAAATAGTTAAATACACCTTACTTCGACGTATACAAAATACTTATTGAAAAAATGTTCATTTGCAATAGCTTTAAACTCAATACTTCGAGAAAAAATTTAATAATTTAAAATTCATGCTTCATATTTAGGACATATATAATATTAAAATGTAAATACTAAAGTGTCACTTATAAACATAATCGTATCATGAATTTAAAAATAAATTTTAATTATGCCCAACAAACTATAAGATGTGTAAAAGCACTTTTGTTTTTATATAAAAAAACCTTGACTTAAGAAAAGTTAGAAATAAAATCACAAACAATTAAATACATATATACATTTTATTTATCAGCAAATTAACATTACAATTTGTCAACAATTTGAAAAGAAATAAAATGATACTACAAAACCATTGTAACCATTTTCATATTTAAAACATATACTTGAGATTATTTTTATTTCCAGACCATGACAAAAAGATGGGTTGCCTTAGGCAGCATGATATATTTAAGGAAGGTATTTTCTCAAGGGGGGGAAGGCAAAGTTAAAATTTTGCCTCCCCTATAAGTTTGTCATAAAAACAGTAAAATGTAATAAATAATTTAGCTTTTAGTTCTTCAAAATATATTTAATTAAACTCACTGAAATATATAAAATTAATAAAATATCACAACAATTGAAGTTAATTTTAAATTCAGAGATTTTATAATAGATTGTGGCACTAATTGAAAAATGGAAGATTATATAAAACTTGCACCGTACTCTTAAAAAATTTAAGAATAATTTTATATTCTAGAATTCAATTCCGTGGTTTGATAAATAATAAAACCAAGTAATCATTTACAATCCTTTATTTATGCATACAATTTGGGAAATTTTTACTTGTGTCGAAAATATAACATTTTTTGTATTTTTTTAACATAAATAAAATTTATTAGCAGAGTTATGTGATAACCAATTTGTAAATATGGGATGAAGGTATACATGTCGTTACTTTGAGGTATGGAAAAAAATTATATTTTAAAGAAAAATAATTAATTTATGAATTAGTAAAAGAAAAAAAAATGTACATTAAATTTTATTTTTGAGTCATTTTGTCACCAGGGGCAGTTGCACCCTCTTGCTCCCCCCTCCCGGATCTGACACCGACATATGCAAGCATAATGAAGAGTATAAGAACTATAAAAAGTTACATGGTAAATCAATGAAAAATGCTTTATGACATCTGCTTTCTCAGCAGTTTCTCGATATTTTGTTCTTTTTGACTAACCACTATAACATTCTCTTTGATTATTCATGGTTCCCGCCCCTTTTCAAAGAAAAACAATTCAGGACTTTTTAAGGCTTTTTCTAAAAAATTTAAGGACTCTTAAACTTACTGAAAGTTACAAAACAAATAAAACATCTTAATTTATTTTCTTGCATTTACATTATAAAAATTGTTTTTACCAATGGTTTTGTTTCAACTGTACTGTAAACATACATTGATATTTAGTGTTAAAAAAAGTTAGATGATGCCTTTTAAGTATTGGGTTATGACTGCATTGTTTTTAGAATTTTTTAAAAAATATAGTGTAGTAAAATAGTTCTTATTTTATAAAAAAAATACACACAACATCAAGAAGATAACTGTCAGAAAAGGAAGATGAAATTATTACATCCAAAAAATTACATATTCTTATTACTATTTTTCGTTCCAAGATATCTCCCTCCATCTCGATCTTGGAAGAATCGGAACCAATTTGTCATCACTCCATAAATTTCATCGTCAGTGGCATTAGCTGTATTTCTATTTCTCCGAACAGTTTCTAAAATAAACATCACACAATTAAAACCTTTGTCCTGTGATATTAACATATACGATCCAAAATAAAATAATTTAGTTTTCTTTTATTTTTCGATAACAGAATAAAAAAGCTGAGTTTTAACCACATTCCCTGGAATTTTAATAATACTACATTTGTACATAGACCGAAGCCTAGGAGTAATTTGAAAATATAACATATTTAGGGTGATTTTACAAATTCATTTACATTTTAGTGTTTCAGCTTTAAAAAAGAAAGCAAAACCAATAACAAATAAAATCCAGAATTTATTTGACTGTAGCTTTGAAATAAATTAAGTACATGGTTTCTACATAGACAATCTGGAATAGTATACGGTTTCAACAAGTAACATATACTATATTTATTATCCATATCCCATATATTTATTATATTTCGCTGGTCGATTTCAATAATTTTTTTCAATACATTAGACCAATGGTCAAGAAACCGCGGCTCGCAAGTTGCATGCAGCTCTTTAGCCACTTGCGTGCTGCACTGTCTGTCAACATCATCAAAGAGAAGCGCTTAATGAAGACCTCTAGCTTAAAGCTCAAGTAATTGAAACACTTATAAAATAATAAAGCAAATAACAGTTACCATAAATTAATTAAAAAATACAACTTTATAAAATATTTTTTAATAATTGAAAAACAAATTATCCTCAAAATTTATTATGCATCGATTTAAACTGAAAATTTAGACTAGTTTAGATACAAATAAAAAATATTGTGAAGTTTCAGTTATATATTTTAGATTTATGTAGGCTATATTGATACAAAAATGGAGACTAAAAGTTAATTTAAAATGAATATAAAAATAACGCTCAAATATAAATTTCGACACATTTAACTAATAATGCGTTCAAAAATTTACATACTTTAAATACGATATAAGTATTATAACACTTGAAAAAAATATGTTTTTATAAAAATAACTCAAATATTTTGCATATAGAACCAAAAGAAAGCTTATCAATACATTGAGAGGCAGAGTGAAACCATGTACCCAATTTGTGCCCAGTGTCTTATAAATGCGATGAGAGAAAATGCTTAAAATAATGCTTTTAGTGAAAAAAAAATGGAAACAAATCTAAAAATACATGTTAAAGATATATGTTTTTCTCACAAATATAAATTATAAGGGACATCAGGCACTAACGGGTTAATCAGAGCAGATTATTATACTGTCCCTGTACTAGTTTTCCCACCACTACCTTTTAAGCTCCAATATGTAACTTTAACTATACTAACCTGGAATAATCTTTGTAATCGTTAAATCTTTTAGGGCACATTTTTTGTTCTTTCCAATTGTAGCAAACAGCGACTTTATTTGTAAATAATTTCTCCAAAATTCTTCTGACAGTATTTGGTGTTTTCTTTCGTCCAAGAATTGTAGTATTATCATTGTAGTTAAGATCACATGTTAATGAGATATTGCTAATACAGATTTAATTGCTTTAATATCTTAAAGACACATACATAAATTTTACATTTGAATTTTATTTTTGGTTATTTGTTTACATTTTTGTTTTTAATTGATATGGACCTCGAAAATGCCTAAACACACTATTTTAAGTTATCTTAAACTCCAACTTTCAATCAAATAGTATGACGGTATAAGAATAAAAAATTTCCATCACCATAAAAATGATAAAGGTCCCTGAAAACAGATTTTTATTAGTACTAAAATTTGACAAATTGGTAATTATTTACCAAAGCCTTTACATTATCTTCACTCATTAGCCATTCTTCAAGCTTGTTGGCATCTTCTATAGAATCACAGGGAAGCTTTATTTCAGATGACAGTTCAACAAATGAAGTTGAATGATTTGTGCTCACTTTCTCTAATTTTTTTTTTTTTTTTTTTTCATTTCTCTCAATTTCAGTTAGCTTTTATTTTAACTTCTCATCTTAAATATTGTATTTAACTTTTCAACGCTTTTTAGCTTTAAACTGACACCTAATTTAATTAAATTAAGAAGTTCTGAAAATTTTGTTTCCTGCATATTTCCAATAACGCCCATGATATTCTATTTGCAATAAATTTATTGTGTATATTTAAGTGCTATGGACTATGTAATGAACTAAAATTTTTCATATGGGTGAAATACTTTTTAGTTTACAGCTGTTTTTGTAGAATTACAATTTGTGTAGTGTTAGCCGTTTTGGTTAAAATTCACAATTTTATCGAAAAGAAAAATTAATTTTTCAAACATTATGTTTTAAGCATTATGAAAACTCTTAAAAGTAACTTTTTTCAAAACATTTGCTTCAAACATAGGCAGATACCTTAAAATATTATCGAATAAATAATTAATTTTCGATTACGCCGTGGCTCCATTCTTCAGCAATCAGAAAAGAAATTATAATAACAAATCCATAATTTTAGTTTGGCAAATTATTTGAAGTAATTAAAAAAAGTTTAATCACGAAATTTAAATAAAAATATTATAGAAATGAATAACTGAACTTACCAGATATTGCTAAAATCCATCCACCACACATGCGAGCCTGCGCATTTCTTTTTGTTTACAGGTACGGTTGCGGTTGTATTTCACAGTCTGCTTATCGCTCCCCTCAAACTCAACCCGACAAAAGTAAGAAAAACTAGCGGGAGTGGCCTTCCCTAAACTTTCTCGTATACTTCTCAAAAATTTGTAATTTCACCTCGCCCTGCGTGGATAGAAAGTTCGAACCTACTGTAACCCAGAATGCAATGACTATCGAAAGGTTTTTCATTGTAGATTATAGTTATTGTAAAATATTTAGGTGAAGAATCATATTCAAAGAGATGCCTATGTACTAAAACTTAACAATATTTATTTTCTATCACCACTAGCAAGCTTCGCTAATGCGAGGCATGCGCGAGCGAAAACAGGAGAAAATGACATCGTTCGCTTTCTCTGAATAGCTTGCGCATGCGCTGAGATTGCTTCCAGTACGCAAGTAAAACAAGTATGCGAGTATATAGACCTACAGACAGTCAACGCTTTGTCGGATTTGGCCTAAAATTTTATACGGACCTAAATTCGTGATGAGAAAACTGTGTACCAAATTTTATCCATCTATCTATTCAAGTTTTTGAGTTATAGTGTTCACATGACCGCGGACAGACATACAGTTAGACTTCCGATAGACGGATTTTGTCCAAAATTTGATAGAAACCTTCAAATTATGTGTAAAGATCACATACCAAATTTCATCCCCGTAGCTCTAATAGTTTTCGAGTTATCGTGTTCACAGATAGACAGGCAGACATAATTCCAAAATTGTATTTTTCGGATTCAGGGAGGTCTAAAACGTGGAGATTCGTCAAAATATCGAGTTCGAATTTTTTGACGATTACAATACTTTCTCTTTGTATAATTCGTATACGAGAAAGTAAAAAATGATGCATAACTTTTCTTACTTTTAACAAGAATTATGCTTATGTGCTTTTGATAATGCAAAAAAGTAACTTATATTTTCTTTACAAAAATAAAGACCACATTATTAAAATTAAAATTATTCTTTTTGCATCAAAAACTGCGCATAAACGCATTTTGATACATTGGTATTCTTCTGCAAAAATTTTCATTCTTCTTTACCCCAACAAGAAAACAATGTTGGACCAATGTTGTCGTTGCCAACCAAATGAGCTGAGGTTGGGGTTTTGTTGGCTAATTGTTGACAAAACTACCCACCGTTTGCCATCAATGCCGACAATTTTCCAACGTTGGGCCAACAAACTGTGCTGCTGGAGAAGTTAATTAGATTTAATCTTAATTAATTATAAAGCCATTAGAATTTTTTTCCCTATAAAAATTGAATCAGACTTCAGGAATAAAAAATGGTCGATGATCTTATTCTCAAAAGAAATGAGTGATAAGTTATTTTCCAAAAATTTAATATAAGAAAAGTAATGTTTATGGAACAATATACTCATATTTCAACTTTTGGCAGTACATCGATTTATTTTATTTTTATTGCTCCCACTTCTATCTAGTAATGAAAATCTTTCATATTTCTGAGTAATAATGAATTTTGTTCTTATTTATACTTTGATATATAACTATTCCTGTAAATGCTTCCAAGATTATTCTTCTTGAATCAGAAGTAGATGAATACTGCAAAGTTATGTGAATAGATAAAAACATTTAAAAAGTGACTGCACCTCCAAATATCGTTACATAATTTTTTTGATAAAGAATTTAGATTGAGAGCAAAAAAATTTAAAAAAAAAAAACAGAAATTGAAATTTGCCGTTAAGTTTGTATGTTTATATACTTAAGAAACGTGCTTTTTCAAATCAAAAATAGATAAGAGATATCAAATTTTGTGAGAAACCGTTACCAAAGAATTTATTCAAATATAAGAGGAACCTCGCTTAACCCTTTAACGTTCATTGGTTTAGCAGTGAAACCACACATTGAGAATTTTTTTACTGAGCGTGGGCGAAACGTAGCGTATTTTTTCTTTCTTATCTAATAGACCAACTTAGCAACAATAGACCTCTATGCCAGATATATAGACTAACTTATTTAAAAATTCCAGTTCAATACCGTTAGTATTCACAAAGATATCGGCATTGCAAGAACTAAATTGCTTTCAATCGCCGAGAGAAACAAAATAATAAGGGTTCTTGCACAAATTGATATTTTTTAAAAATTGAATCTTCGAAATAATATTGAATTTTATGAATGTTAACTATCATGAATACTCACGTATACTTATAAATTAAATACATAATTTAAATTCCATTTCTATGATATCCGATATATCTATATTCGGAAGGAAAATAGCCCGCTACCGCGTTCATTGGTTTCATTGTGAAACCACAAATTTCTTGAAAATAAAAAATGCCAATTTTTTTTCTTTTACATATCTGTGATCAGCTGCATATCTAACTCTCATTTTTGAAATAAATTTAGTAATTTTCAAAACAAACATGTAGTGAACTATAAAGGGTTAACAAGTACCTCTTATTGCGAGTAATTCGCTTAACGAGCAAAACAAATTGTAAACAAATGATTCGCTTAACGAGCAAAACAAATTGTAAACAAATGATTCGCATAACGAGCAAAACAAATTGTAAACAAATGATTCGCTTAACGAGCAAAACAAATTGTAAACAAATGACTCGCTTAACGAGCGACGTTTCGCATAACGACGAGGAGATGAAGACTCGGAGTCAAAGAAATTGCATCTTTGACAAAGATTATGGGATAACAATGGCATCGATGAGCTTGTGGAAGAGCGCAGGCAAGAGCTGACCACTGAAGAGGTTATAGTGTTGCATTATGTTTCATGGCAAGAAATTTGTTATAGTAGCAAGAGGTAACAGCAAAGCAACAATCTTCTAGCGCAATAAGGAAAACGTACATTGAGAAACATTTTAATGCAGTTGCTATGCGTGCTATACATTTATTTAATGACTAGCTTATATACTCGGCGTTGCTCGGAGTAGAAATATTTTCAAGTCTAAGTACTTATAACGCTTTAGACTTAATTCAACAGTTTTTCACTGTAACGTCTTTCTATGATTTTCTTTTGCCCTCTCTTGTGTCTCTGACCAATCGTCCAGCAGCTAAACTAACCTCTTCTTTTTGTCTCCGAACTTTGAACCACTTCACACGAGTCTGACAACACTTGGAATTCCATCTTTCCATCCCCATCATTGCTACGGTCACAACATAAATACTTCATATCATGCTTATCATGGCTCCCCATTCTCTTCTTTTTGGTGTTCGTGTACCTGACCGGAAGCATCATTCCTTCTTTTTCTCCCTAGGCTCTCTCCCTTCGGTAGGAACGGGACTCGGTTAACCTTTAATGATTTCAAATACTGACAGCGGAGGGTAAGTGGCCCTCGGATCATGCTATAACTTTTTTTCTCCTCCCCTCCTTCAGCATAAGAGGCTTAACTTGCGTAAACGGCGCTCTGGACATGGTATTTTTTGACTCTTTATTGTATTTGACTTTAAAAAGTGACACAAAAATATTAACGTTTTGTCAACATGGTCAGTGGCGGAGCGTGGGTAAGTGGCGCACACAGGGATTTTTATTTTCTTTACTCCAGTCGTCATTTGCTTAGCAAGCGCAAGTGGCCCTCGGGATCTGGTATTATTTTTACGCCCCCTAATCATATTTTGATTTAAAAACTGGCGTAAATGCAGTAATGTTTTGTCTCCATGGCGTCCCTAATACTGCCATCTGCGGCATCTATAAGCTACGCCGCTGCACATTGATTAAGATCATTCAAAAAATTGTGAAATTTAAACGAAACATCGCGTAGTAACTAAACTAACTTCATTGGATATTTGAGGGCATATTAAAAGCTACGAAATAAAAACGGAAGTTAAGTGAATGCTGCGAAATAACAGCGGAAGTAAGAAGGTATTTGTTAAGGTATACTTAAAGTGATCATTTATTTTTTCCCCTCAAAACGGGACATTTTTTTAAAAAATGAAATAAATAATAAATTGCTCCTATTAATACATGTTCTGTTCTAGCGCGCAACAGGGCTAAGAATGCGTGCTTTGTAACTCCGGAAATTTTCACAACGAATTAACTCCGATTTTCTAACTGCGAAAATAGGAAATAGTTATTATCTCATTTTCAGCCAATTTAATACTTAATTTAATGTACGCGATAAAAAAACGATGATAAAATCTTTCGATAAACTCAGTTAGTTTGTTCGCATCATTCTTTCTCTTTCATATCACTTTTAAGAAACCATCCACAGAAAACCTTGCTGACTGAAGTTATTTTTCTCCTAAGCGCACGATGCCAGAATTTTTTTCCTCTGCGTATAATTGCATAATCTACTTCAATAGAGTGTAGTGACCTAAATAAAATGGTTTTTAACGTGAAAAATGCTGAATGAATTCCATTTATTCTTTACGTATATACGAAGACGCTTCAGTTGAAGCAAGCGTTTATTTATCTTTTGAGGGAAAAACTGTTCTTTCGAAAATATGATGCCAAGATGAATACGAACAATTTATTTAAAGGATTTGTTTCTTCGAAAAATTTATGCAATACTTTTCTGCTGAACGCAGTTTTTATATTTTTGTAAGTTATTTTACTATTTATATTAATAATTTTAATCTGTAAAATCTGGGATGGTATCAGCTTCAAATGAGCACGCATTCGTATCTTATGATCAAAAAACATTGACAAAACCTCATTTGACAGCTCTGTTTGATTGTATCTGACATGTCTAAATGATTTAATTTCAAGAAACAAAGACTGCCTCAAGCATGTGACATCATTCGCCCTCTATGTGATTTTTTTGTGGAGGTTTGTAGAAGATCATGTGTATGTGCCTCCGTGTTCCACAACCATCGTCAATTTGATAGCCTGTGTTGCAACTGATATTACCAGCATCGAAAGAGACATGTTACAGGAGGTTTGTAAAAAATTGCATCACAGACTGTATGCTGAGTAAAAAAAAAGGGTGCTTTAAAAATAAAAGTCCAAAGAACATAACTTTCAAAAAATATCAATAATTATATTCCCATTTAAAAACATCACCGCAATGCTTTAGAGAGATTTAACCGAATGATTTAATCAATTTTTTTCATCTTTTCAGTTACTGTAACTGCACAGCCTGATTTCTGCTTTCAGAAGAATAAAATATATTCTGATGCGCACTTATGAATCGAGATTGATTATATGCAATGATTTCAACTGGTAAAAGTGACGAAGATATGTATCACTGCACTGCCCACGATTACTTCGCACGAGTCCTCACTGATAATAACAATTCAAATTATTTGTGAATTAAATTAAATTTCTTGGTTACAGTTGAATAAAGACGCAGAAAAGTTCCATATCTCAAAATTTGAAGAAAAGGAAGATTGTTCGAGAAAGTCTGTTTTATCTCTAACCAGAAGTCTGTTAATTTCGAAGCGGAAGTGAAGGTATTTTCGTTCGGTTTCGAATCTTCAATAACGGCGGTCGGCCGGTGTACATTATTCATTCGTGCAGCTGCAGTTTCACATTCACTTTCTGCCAGAATATTAAATCGGAGAGACATCGGCTGTCCGATATTGCATGACGAATCGCTTCCCATCTTAAATGATGGATGTCGAAATTATTGAAATTGGGCGTTTGGATTCGTTTCATTGGGCTTCAGTGGTCCGCAAAACTGTACTTTGTGCGATGATTTCGTACAGGCGGAGGTTATTGTGTACTTTGATTGTGGCTATCTAGAGGCCGGCTGATTTAACTCTTTTAAGGGCCATTTTTCTTCTAGTAATAGTATATTAATAGATTTTTGCTTTCTCGTATACAAAGCATTCGCTTCCTCCAGACATTCATTGCAGACTTTTTCAGTATACTTTGTGTATTAATTGTTGTTGTTTTTTAATTTAATTTTTTCTCTCTTTTCTGTAATTCTTCTTTGCGATGAGAGGGCTTTGTGTTACCGTAAACCTTATCTGGTCAGTTCCCTCCCGGTGGATTAATAATAATTAATAATAATGGAGACAGTTTAAGAATGAAAAAAAATCGATATCGAGGTTTTGATAAATTTTCCTAAGCAAATTTTGAATTTCTAACTATTTCTTTTTTTATTTTAAGATAAAGTTAAAAAGGTTTGTTTGTCGGTAATCGTTTCCTCAGTTACCATCGGAAAAACCACAAAATTACGACAGTGATAAAGGGTCAGTGATACATATATATATATATAAACCGACAGTGGTAAACAGTCAGTGATAAAAAAAACGACAGTGGTAAACAGTCAGTTTAAAAGATAATTTTAGATACTTTTTTGAGTATTTTTATTGTTAACAATAGAAAACGCTTGACTTATTAACAAGTGGCGTAACGAGGGTGGAGCAGGTAGGGCAAGTGTCCTGGGCGCCATTACCAGGGGGCACAAAATTGAGGAATCAATTAGTTACATGCAAGAGAAAAGCGAGCTTTTTTAAACTCTTATTTCCCTGATTCTTAAGAATTAAAGTGGTTCCAATTCAGTATGGCAAAACATAAAGACCTTTCTACCTTTTTACAGTCTGGGAAACACTAAACTCAAAGCAAAATAGCAAATAGTTTTATATTTGTGTCTTAGTGGGGGGAGGGGAGTATACTTAACCATCCCAAGACCTTAAAATTCATCGATAAGGAAAAGACTTTTTCTTCTTGCCCTTGTTCCTGTGGGGAGGGCAAAGGACTTGTGGAGTTGTTAGAGCGACATGGTGTCTTGGACCTGGTCTAATCTTGGGCCAGGAGGACATGAAACAACAACAACAGTCTGGGAAACAACTAAACTCAAAGTAAAATAACAAATAGTTTTATATTTGTGTCGTAGTGGGGAGGGGGGAAGTATGCTTGACCATCCCCAGACCGTTTTAGTCCAGGACCAGGGAAATAATTTCTCTGGCCCTGGTTTTAGTCATGGAAAGATAATATATCAATTAGCTTCACAGGGTCTTGATGTTTCTAACTGTATGGTTGATGCTAAAATGTTATAGCCTTCATGTTCATACTAACTGATTGGCTATCCTCTTCTTCCTTAGTTCGTGACAAATAATTAGGATTAAAGTGTTATTCCTACTTTTAAACGGCAGAGCAAAGCATGGAAAGAAATATTTCTACTTGTTGGATAAAATTTAAAGGGAATCCATTCCAAGTTATCATTATTTAGAGTCTCTAGGGATAAAATATAATGCAGGTAATGCATATAATTTTTTCATTATTATTCGTGTTTGTGGGATTTTTTCAGTGGATTAAGTTATTTGTATACATTTCATTATAAGTTTTAAATGCGAGATTAATGGAATGTATATTTCTTTTATATTTTTCTAACGTATTAAACTTTTGACACAAACAACTGTTCGAATTTCTTATTTAAACCCTTTTTAAGTGGTTAAAGTATAATGTATGAAATTAAATGCAATAATGTATGAAGTTTTCTCAGAAAACTTAGCAAAATTTCATTCAAAAATTCGAAACTATTTCAATTTTTAAAATTTTTTCTATGATATGTCCTTATGATGTCTTTTAGATGAAAGAGCCTTCCCATCTCTAATAATACTAAAAGCGATTGTGTAAAGTATGTTTGCGCATTTGCAGGTCAGGTCATTTGGCTTAACTCTTTAACAACGACACTGTTTTTGTCGCCATTCAATGATAAGCATCTGATCCCCCGACACCGCCCGAACCATCATTACAGGGTTAAAAGTTATAAAATTTGGCCTGAATATATTTTGGAGAGTGAGAATGCCCAAATGATTTTTTTTAAAAAAAAAACTTTAATTAGAAATTTAATTAATTGAAAACTAAGCTAAATTCCGATGGGTAATTTTAGATAACTTCTGAAAATATCTTCTCAATTATACATATTTAGTTCTGAAAAAATTTCAAAATTTTAACAAATTATTAAAAATATTTTTAAATATAATAGATAGCAGTCAATTTTAATATTAAAATTTAAGACAAATCTTTTTTATTAAATCTATAAATCATTTATTTTCTGTTATTGAAAAGGATCATTATATCTAAGATAACTTTTTAATTAAAAATTTTACTTTATTCTTAAGCTATGAAAGGGCAGCAAATCTTTTTTTCTCTATCTCTGTCTATGTATGTTTAATTTTAAGAAAAAGGTAATTGTTTTTCGGGATTAGATTTATCACGTGATATTTATTAAGTGTACATGAAGTATTTAGGAGATTTTCCTAATTTCTCAAGCTTTAGATATTTTTAACTGTGTATTTCATAAGAAAATATCAATTCTCCTTATTTTAAGAGTTAAATATCTATAGTTATTGATTTATATTATTCATTTATGCATTAAAACTAGTTAAATATAAAATTTCTAATCACTTAATAAATACAATTATTGTAATAACCATCAGAATCGTGTGCGACATTAATGGCTAAAAATTCGTTGTATATATAAAGATATATTTATATCGCCGAAAATTTAACCTTCTTAGACATTACAGCTTATGGATGCAACAGTTTTCTTCTGTGTGTGTTACTATGAAAGTTTTTTGACATAAAGAAATTAATACAATTAATTTGATGTGTGAACCAGCTGGTCGCCGAAGACGGCTATATCACATTAGTTCAGAAATGTTTTGAATATATTATTTCAGTTTAATTGCAATTTCAATCTTAGCACTCCCTGCCATAATGTTTCTGGGGGGGGGGGGGATCTTCCGCTTCCCCATTTTAAAAAAAAAAAAGCTGGGGAGGGGCGCTATTTTGGTATTTACCCTTGGCGCCATTTTATGTAGATACGCCACTGTTATTAACATACACTAGTACATTCAAAAAGTTAAGGAAGTTATTTTACTGCAGAAGAATGAATACAAATAGAACCTATTTACCTGGTGTTTTCATCGAAGTAACTATCCCATCAGCTATGCATTTTTGCCCAGTGACGTACCTACATAAAACGGATCCCAGGGAAAATACCGAAACTGCGCCCACCCCCTACTTTTTCTTTTGAAATGTGATTTTTTAAAAGAATTTCATTTTTAATTCATGTTCTTTTCGGAAACTTTATGTCGGGGAGTGAAAAGATGAAAAGTGCAAATACACTTAAAAAATAACATACAAAACATTTTTGATTTGATAGGATTTCCACATCACAAATTTTTTCAAAAAATTTCGCTAAATTTCACAGAACATTTGGTGCATTTTAACTTTAATTTCATCCTTATTTAATTCCTTAAATATGGATGAAATTAAAAAAATCAAAGTTTTTTTTAAAGGAGACTTTTGATATATTTGAAAAATATGAATAGAAAGTGCATTTCATTTATCTCGTATTTGAAAAATAATATAAAATGAGTATAAATTTCTTAATCAATCGAAAAAAACGAATAAAAATGGAAAATTAAAAACCGAATAAAATCATACGAATAAAAATGGAAAAATTATATGCATTACTTTTTTGCTTCCAGACAATATATAAAAACTATAAACATTGAAGAAAATCTTTTACTAACACAGATAAAATCATGCAAAAGTCTTAGTGACAAAAATATTTAATAATATTCATAATAATCATATCTTTATATTATATCCTATCTTTTATCTTATTTTCGTACATATCTTTAAATATATTAATCAAAATTTACCACTAATAAAGTTTAATAATTTTTTATCTAGTACCTTATGGCAAAGTTAAAATTCATTGCATGAAATTAGGGGATACGCTACATCAGGGGGAAAAATGCTAATTCAATCATGACTTAAAATTATAACTTTATTAATTTGTCTATGACATATAAAATTGCGCTTTCTTATTATTTTAGTAGACATTATGTATGAGCATAAAAAAAACGATACGTTATCTCTGAAAAATTTTAAAGGCTTTAGTGTATCCGAAATGTTATAAATTAACCTTTCTGGCATTTATGGAAGCAAAAGTGTTTATAATTACAATACTTTAGTACTAAAATCTTTGTACATGTGCTAAACATGAGTTTATCAAACAAAAAATGACTGCCATATTTACATATTTAAATAATTATTTAGGCTGATTATTGGTAGTTTAATGTTTTGTTAGTCAAAGAAAATTTTTATGTGTTTGTTAACAGTATAATTAATTGGTGATAATAGCGTAACTCAGCGAGGAAAGAAAACACTTCACATTACGGCAGCAATTGAATTTGTCCTCTTTATTTATTTGTTCTCGTTAATTATTAAATAAATCTCTTTCATTTATCTTGATTTCAACCTCAATACGGACTGATATTTTTTACCACCAGTTGCAAAACTTTATACGGTCTTTTCTCTCTCTCTCTCTCTCAGTATTTTTTTTTGGTTTGTTTGTTTGCGTTTGGCAGAACAACTGTATCTAAGTTTTGCGACATAAAATTAAAAGAAACACTATCGCATTTTTATCATACAAATTATGCAACTATTCAGTACTACAATGTAAAGATAGCGAACTTATGTCTTTTAAAGTTGCTGGAGTGCTCTTACACTACGCAAAAAATGGAAGCATATTTTCCGTTCTTCATTCTTTGCTAAATGCTGATTGAAAATAAGAATGACACTTTTGCCAGCCATTTATCACCAATTTCCGAAGAAACTGATATCCATCCAGTCAGTATGAGTCAGGTATACCGTGAGAAACCATCAGAAACCTTGCGGTGATAACTGATTCCTAACTATGTTCCCTTATCTCCCACCCCACCGAGAAACAAATTTGTGTCTCGGTGGGGTGGGAGTAATTAATTTTTTTTGGCCCTGTTACGATTTTTTTTAAATCACAAACTTATCAAGAAACAAAAATTAAAATTTCTGTGAAATAATTTGTAATTTTACAAGTTCTCTTCTAATGTTTGACACTTTCTGATGATTGGAAGAAATGTAATGGGAACTTTATACGTACAAATTTGATTTTTCAAAAAACAATTTAGATATTGTTATTTCAAGAGTAATGCTTATGGTAAAATCCAACAAACTTTATCACTTTCAGTACTGTTGTCTGTATTTTCGGTTTGCAAACTAGTTTTGGCGTCTTGTTTATTGCTAGATTCTTCACAGTCACTTAAGACGTTTTCAAATGTTCTACTGCTTTTTGTTCATGTAATTGTAAACTTTCCATGCTCCCTAGCAGTTGATCGTGGTAAACGAGTTAACTTGTTAAATAGTGTTTATCTAGCTTACCAAAATCATATGAATTAGGTTCTTTTGAATAATCATATAGAAGGTGCTTAAAAATGTTCCAACAAAACCAACACAACTTTTGATATAACTTACCCATTGCGCACTTTTAAGCTTTCTGCTCAGTAAAATATAAATATAATTTTTAAAAAATAACTAAAATTTCATATATGGGATTTTAATATTTAGAATTTTTGTACAATTGACAATGTTAGTATTGTCAACATCGAAAATTTATAATTTTCAAATAAATATTTAATTCTAAAAATTGTAAAATGACATACCAGAATGATAATAACAAAAATACCTGTGGTGTTGAATTCACAGGAACTTTTTATTCTTGGTTCGAACAATAAGTTATATTGTCGTTCTTAAAATTTTCTGAAGTTAAAGATATGCCTTCAACTATCGTTGGCAGACCTTCGCTGGATTCAATATTTTCTATTTTGATGAATTTTTTCAATATAGACGCCTGCTTTTCGTTTTCTGCTGCTATCTGAGCATTTCTTTTCTTATAAAGCGTACATGATTGTTTCTTTTTTCCAGACATTTCAGCGAAATACACTTACAGGTATAACATTACCACAATTTAAATTTGCTGTTCAGAATAAAAATAAAGTGTGACATTCAACAGTTGTTCTTTCAACACAGTGTTCCAAGCCAAAACGTTTCGTCAAAGTAAGAATCCGATGAGAAATGATGTAGACCAGGGGGAAAGTTTCGGCCTACTATGCCATAAAACTGAAATGCAATAGTCGGTTAGGGGGGATGGGCTCTTGGACCAAAGGAAAAACCACGAAATGAGGAAGGGAGAGTGTGGGAGGAAGTCATTCTAGGGAAATTAGGGCAGGGAGGGCCCGTTTTGAAAGCGGTGTGAGGGGAGGCACAATAGACCGGACCGCACCTACGGTCAACCCGATGCGGGTTGCCCGTGGGTATAGTCGGCTCAGTCGGACCCACCAAATTTTATGGCCTGGTGTTCGTGGAACAGATTGTGAGACCTTTCCAGGGTCTGGAGGCCTGAGCCAAGCGCCTGTGAAAGAAAAAAAACTGAAGAGAAATCTGAAAGAGAGACTGAAGGCCAAAATTAAGAGGAAGATTTTTGCCGTTTCCGCCGGAGCTCTCGTGTCAATCAAACCATTTTTTAATTCCAATCGCAGTTGCCCGGGCCTCGGGCCGCCTCTGGTCTCATTCTGCATTCCTAGAAGTAATGGACAGTGCATCGTAAATATTTAAGGCGAAAAATTAATTTTGGACATCGCTGGATTGAGAGCAAATCGAACGAAGTCATAGTTCCGGAAATGCTTTTTTCGGACTGAAGGTCTAAAATGTGAAGATTCATCAAAATCTCGAGGTCTAATTTTTTTTTGGCGATTGCAGTACTTTCTCATTTTACACTTCGTATACGAGGAAAGTTAATATTTAAAAAAGAGCAGATCTCAAATAATCTTGAGATCAAGGGATCGCTTTATTGAAACAATATTACAATCTATGTTTAATTATTATTAAAGAACAATTCATGTTATGCTCCGGGCGAGAGTCTTTATTGGCCCCGTGCTATCAAAAAGAAAGAGAAAAAACGCTTGTTTAAATTGGCATTTTTAACGCACATTAATAATATTTTAGATAAAGCAAGATTTAAACTTTGGCATTTAAACAGCAATTTTCAATAAAATTTCTCATTCTTAGTGAAATGAGTGAATATTAACTGAAAATGAATTAATGAAAAGATTAAAAGGAGAAAAACGTTTTTTTCTCCCTTGATTGGAAAAGAAATGAAAAATATACCCTCTAATTTGTCCTTCTGAATCCATTCATTCCATCTTTCAAACTATTATGATTTTGTAAATTAATATGACACTTCCAAGTTTCCTATGTAAATGTACTTGTAATGCCACTTTTCTCAAACAATAGCAGTGTTCGGAGGTTAAAAATCCCGAGTTAATCCACAGCACCATCGCCATCAATTTTTTAAAAATTTATCAAATCAATTTTTTTCCAAGTATAATTACTTAATTATTTTTTTATATTATTGATTCTGTTTTCTGATTTTTTTGCATACGTTATGTGTCACGAAAGACTTTATAGGCACGTAAGAATATTATTAAATATTTTTTTATCCCAAAATGACTGCTAATGGAAGCAAATTTTGAAAAAAATCTTGGTCTAATGATTCCTTTATGCAGATATCTGACAAAACATTTTCTAACTATGAGACCTTCCCTTCCGCTATGTGTACGCTTCCACAGAAGAAACACACATGTTACAACGTATCTTATTTTCGAAGAACGGTAGTATTATTTCTTTAATTTAAAATTTTTACGTTTTATTCCTCGTGTGTTTGCGATAGCGATCTTCTTTTTCTCCCAGCAGTTGATCTAAACAGCCGCAGGAGAGCGAGATTTCTTTTATCGTTGACGAAATAATCGCTCTCTATAGTCACATAAAGAATGAGAAATGCGACTCCCCCGTTATCAGATTTGAATTATGAACTTTCCCGCAGAATGGAATTTTATTTATAAAACTAAAAGCAAAGCCTTTCTTCGAAGAGGACTTTTCTTAAAGATAATAATAAATTTTATTCCATCGAAAGCTTTACCTCTGACCTTAGGACGCTAAAGATACAATAATAGCGGTATTTATGAGACTCACAAAGTGCTTCAGCACATAAGAAAGAAGGGGAAAAAACCCGGAGAATTTAAGCGTTTCACTAAATATTTTCACTTCGAAATACTTTTAATATCTTTCTTAAAAGCATTTATGATGCTTTAATCGGTATCATAAAATTTCGATGTTAATAGGGAATATGAATGTTGGAACTTTTAAAACGCCTCTATCCGATATATAATACTGCTGTGAATTTTATAAATTGATAGACAGTCTCTAAATGTTTCATTATTACACGCTTTTATTTGATTTCACATGTTTGACGTTTGTAGAGATGAATGGATTTTAATAATGCTATATCTGATAAGTTTACAAATACTTAAGAAATCCCACAAGGATCTAATCTTGGAGCATTGCCTTTTATTTTCTCCATTATTGATCTTTGTTGTGCTTTAAAATTTTCTGAATATCTTTTGTTTGCTGATACCATGCCACTAACCAAACTTGCTATGTGAAGCCCCTACACTCTATACATGAGATTGTGGTGTCTTGGCCTATGTGCGACCAAATAAATGCAAAGCTTAGGTTGACCTAAGTACTTTTATTTACACAGCTATAATTTAGAGAACAATGCTTGTATAGCAATCTTGATTAATTATGTATATACAAATTTCGATCATTGGGATCAGAGTTCTAGGACGTTAAAGATCAATGGAGTTGTAGTCCACAAAAGAAGTAAATCAACACAGGATGGATAGCTTCCATCTATCAGCGTGATAGCCTAAGCTCGAGACTACAAGGAGTGCTCCCAATTTGATGAGCCGAGAGTTCGGAATAGTGCCGATTTCTCAGTGTTTGTTGCCCAAGTCCGAATTAATTCGGGACTTTAAATACGAGCTGATCACACAGCTCTTTTCGGCGCTCCGGAGTTTGAAAACCAAGTTCGAGACTCCTAAATCGGTTCTTCACCGCGCTCCCGTTTCCAACTCAACATTCTGTTTTTATCCCCTACCTCAAGGGATGGAGCTCCGCCTTCCTTTCACTCCACTGGACAATCGTCTTCCTGGTCGACCAACGACTAAACCTCCATATTCCCAATGGTCGCATCCGACCGTGGGGAAGGTTCTCGAGTTTGCCCACCACGGGAGCTATACAGATGTGACATGAAAGAGCACCGCTAATGTCCTCAAAGCCGACCCAATGTGATCTCTTTGACAGAGATTGATACCTGTGCATTGTGGTAGCTTTCTGCGTAAAGCTATTACTTTCGCGAACGTCTCTTTAATGAGCTCCAGGTGCAGCTGGTCTGCGGTCTGCGGTTGAAGTCAAAGGTACTCGACTCTTTTCTCGTGGGAACTGTGCTCGCGGGAAGGGAAAAATCACAAGATCCTAAAAAATCATATGTTATTCAATGTGACTCTAATGTAATGTAATGTAGCTCATATGGTGTTGGTGCTTGTCTTTTTCAAAGGGTCGATAAAGATAAGTTATACCCTATCAGTTTCGCTAACCAAAAATTCAACAAAGGGCAGCAGAACTGGGCTACTATTGAACGTGAAGCATATGCAGTTGTGTGGTCGATTAAAAAATTTGAAAATTATGTGTTCGGTGCAAATATTGAGATAATAACTGATCATAATCCTTTAACATTTTTGCAAAAATCTGCACTACAGTCGGCTAAATTACAAAGATGGGTATAGGCTCTACAAAGATATAATATTTATATTTCACACTGCCCAGGTGCGCAATTGAAAAATGACGATGGTCTATAAGACTAGTGTCTGATTAAATATTCAGTAGTGTTTGTTTTAAAATCTATATGATAATATGTTTGTATCAAGACTTCTTTTCATCTGCTCATATATTGATTTAAAATCTATATAATAAAGTGTTTGTATCAAGGCTTCTTTTCATCTGTGGTTATATTTATATATTTTGTTTGATTTAATTTGTGTCTAGTAACAGTATATTTCATGTGTTATTATTATAACAAGGCATCTATTCATCTGCTTGAATTTATATTATGTGTTAAATATGTTTAAGCATATTAATGGTAGTGCGTTATGACATATATTCTGTCATGTCAGATATACCGTTATTTATGTCAGATTTCGCTCTGCGCAGCGCAATCTTATCGGGGGTGTATCATGCCACTAACCTCCACGTAGCTGTTCCAGCTGTCAGCAGAAGGAGGTGAAGTGAAGAGTAGAAGAACAGTTGCGCGGGAGCGAGGTGGTAGACGCCATTAATGGTATTGGGTCTCTGCACAGAGTGTGCACTTTTTTGTAGGAGTTCTTGAGGTGAACTCCGAGTTAGTAATTATGAGTGATCTTTAAAGTGAATCCTAATTCTACATATGTATATATCTCATATTTAATCGTACATAGTAGAATTAATAAACTAGTAAGAGAAAAAAGTGAATTTATTGAAGGTTGGAGTACACAGTTATTACAGCTGATGATTTGGAATTGTTCAGGCTGATTAGATCTACTATAGATGCTGCTCTTTTGCAAAAAAGATCCTGTGTGGTACTCGGACGACAAATTACTTCTGAATATTTAGAAGTGTAGCATCCTTAGTTTTACTCGTAAATCTCAACCTTTTATTTATTCTTATCAAAATGAAGCTGACGAATTATTTGTTGACTCTGTCGAAGGCAAATTTCAAGCGAGATTCGAGCCCGGGGTGAACAGGTGAGATAAACACGTCTAACCGCGTGCGCTATCCAGTCCATGTGAGGGAATATGGAAGTAGCTGTCATGGAGTATAGGCAGAAAATGGGGGTCGGGACAAAGAATGCTGAAAAGAGAGGAATTATTAATATAAAATTAATCTGATGCGCTTACAATTTACATGATGCGATTTTTAATATTAGGGAGATTTTCAAAGAATTCTTTTGGCTAATTTTCGAATATGCAATTTAAGGACAGGTAGCTTAAGCTTATTTCTCAGATCAGCGTTAAAAATGTGGAACGTTTCACGATTTTCAGAGTCATTCTTGCCCAGGGGCCATGCTAATCTTCTCTGTGTCGTTTCAATTTTAGTATATGTATTGCCGAACATTGTTTTCGCATATGAACAGAAGCGGGGCGTAGTAGCATGACGTTGACAAACAGCTACTACGCCTCGCTTCCCCTACGTCAATTTCTACTCTCGGAACCAGCGACCTCAAAATGTTGATGACTTTAAAAATTTATAAAAAATAGATAAATTTTGTACAATAATAAAACTGATATCATTGAAAAGATAATTGTTTGCTCTTTAAAATGACATAATTTTTTTTTGTCGATCAATTCATTCAGAAGTTATTGGCAGAAAACGAAGAAATTTGGTTTAATTTTCAAATAATTTAAATTTGAATTAAAATTTTAAAAAAGTGTCTCCGAGGTGGACATCTTCAGCATCCAAAGTATATCTGTACCAAATTTGGTAGCTCTACGTTCTGCGGTCTGTTCTGCAGACCGCCAACAGACACATACAGACAGACTTTATCTTTTATTATTAGTAGAGATGGAGATTATCCGGCATTATCCAAGTTAGTGCGCTGAATAGCCGACTAATCAAAATTTGGCGTCATACATCTAATATCCAATGTAAATGTTCCATTAACAACCATTGTTGCAATTTATTGACTTTTAAATTATTTGCATAGAAGATTGCAATTTAATATAATCCATTTGGAAAGTCGATCACACAAATTATTAAATTATGCAAAATTCTGGTGGTTAATTTGTTTCAGATATTATTCAAACAAAGAGTCGATTATTGAAATGATCAAAGTTCGACTGGAATAATCGGACAAATCTGAGTTTAACTTTAAATGAGAATTATCAGACGTTTTATCCACGTAGAAAGATGCTTATTAGAATCTTTGTATAATTTAATTTGAATCTTCCTTCAACCCTTTTTACTTTCTCGTATACGAAGTATACAAAGAGAAAGTATTGTAATCGTCAAAAAATTCGAACTCGAGATTTTGACGAATCTCCAAGTTTTAGACCTCCCTGATTCCGAAAAACACAATTTTGGAATTATGTCTGTCTGTGTGTCTGTACGTCTGTGTGTCTGTATGTCTGTGAACACGATAACTCGAAAACTATTAGAGCTACGGGGATGAAATTTGCTATGTGGTCTTTAAACATAATTTGTAGGTTTCTATCAAATTTTGGACAAAATCCGTCAGCGGGAAGTCTGTCTGTCTGTATGTCCGAAGTCATGTGAACACTGTAACTCAAAAACTTGAATAGCTAGATGGATAAAATTTGGTACACAGTTTTATCGTCATGAATGTAGGTCCGTATAAAATTTTGGGCCAAATCCGTCAATGGGCTGACTGTCTGTCGGTCTGTATAATCGCATACTTGTTCAACTCCATGCGCATGCGTTCTGGTACAATGCCTGTGCAAAGAAGGGACACTCCGAAAACTTGGCAATTTGCCAAAAACCAATTTTTCATCCGATTCTCCATGCGCATGCGTACTTGGTAGCAATCTGTGCACGCGGAAGGATTGTCCTTGAGCCAAGAAAGAGTAGAAATCGGTATTCATTTAATCAGAACGCATCTCTTCGAATTTGATTTTTTACCTAAATATTTTCTGATAGTCATTGGATCCTGGGTTACAATAGGTTCGAATTTTTTTATCCACGCGGGGGGAGGGGGAACAGCACCTTTTTTCGAGAAGTATACGAGAAAGTTTAGGGAAGACCACTCCCGCTGTTTAGAGTCTTTTACGTACTTCTGTAAGCCTTGTGTTGTACTTGTTGGTGCACAAGGAGTTTTTTCTCAAGAGATTGTAGAAAAAAAATTACCCAGATAGCTGCATGATGGAGCAATCTCCGACTCTAAACAAAGGTTTACGCAGTCGGATCATCAATTTATTTGTATTTCCGAAGTTAGTTGGTAATTTAACACCTGTGTGGCTCTGCATTCATTAAATTAGTCTATATGAAAATCTTAGAAAATGCTATTGAAATAAGATTCCGTATCCTTTGTCAAAAGGCTATATAACAAACCCTATTGAAAAAATCGCAATATCTTAGCATAGGACCGAGCTTGCTGCGTATTGCATCATAGTACAATGCAATGGTTTAGTCACGAAATAAGCAAAACCGGGACGCTCTAAACTGGGTGAGAAAAATCGTACTGTTTTAAGGATGTCTTCACAATTTTTTCTTATTTATTTCTATTTAAACCAGCGGGAGTGACCTCCCCGAAACTTTCTCGCATACGACCAGTAATGTGGGGTGGGTAAACACCCAGTTGGTAGGTAAATATTTTTGGGGTATTTACCCAAGGCCTGGTTATTTTGGAAAAAAAATTATGAATGGGGATTTACAATGAAACATATAAAATTTATGAATTCCAAAAAACTTAATATTTTGAAAAAAAATTGCGTATGTTCGCAATTTTTACGCGCGCTGAGGTACCACAACTTTATTTAACGTTTTTGAGTGCGAAATCTTACTATAGATATCGCACAACATTTCACTACACCTCTGGTTAATCACATTAGTCCATCTGGAGAATGTCAAAACGAAGTTTCGTTTTGGGGATTGCCATAATTTCCGAAGCGCGTGTTTGCGGCTCGCTACAATCTCCGCCGAGGTCAAACGCCAACCATACTCTCTTCAGTGAAATAAGCGAAACGCTCGCCAACACACAGTCGTAATGTGCATTTTGAACTAAATATGTAATTTGAACACCTGTTTTTTAACCGATTGAGATGAAAATTGGGCACAAATCTATAATTAATGTTAGCATCCGCGATGTCAAGTTTTATTTATCTAAGTCAAAGGACTTATGAGATACAAGTATGTGATTATACAGACCGACAGACAGTCAACCCGTTGACGGATTTGGCCCAAAATTTTATACGGACCTACATTCATGACATTAAAACTGTGTACGAAATTTTATCCATCTAGCTATTCAAGTTTTTGAGTTATAGTGTTCACATGACTTCGGACATACAGACAGACTTCCCGTTGACGGATTTTGTCCAAAATTTGACAGACACCTACAAATTATGTTTAAAGACCACACACCAAATTTCATCCCCGTAGCTCTAATAGTTTTCGAGTTATTGTGTTCACAGACAGACACACAGACAGACATAATTACAAAATTATGTTCTTCGGACTCAGGGAGGCCTAAAACGTGGAGATTCGTCAAAATCTCGAGTTCGAATTTTTTGACGGTTACAATACTTTCTCTTTGTATACTTCGTATACGAGAAAGTAAAAAGCAGTGCCGGAACGGCGTTCCGGCTCCACTACACCCCTGGTACATTGAAACAAAAGTTTCCAAGCGCAATTTCAATTTGATATTGAATATCCATTATTAATAGAAAATTACAAGAACTGACATTTCTTAAAAGACATAAGTCCATGACTACTATGAAAAAAATATCTGCTTTATCTTATATAGTAGGATATGAATCAATAGTCCATATTATATAGTAGCTTTTATCTTGAAGTCTGCAACACATAATTTTATTGAGACAACAAACATTTAATTCAGTAAATATTTCAACATAAACATCAGATAATTTTTTCGTCTTAAAGCCACTGAATGCTATTATAAAGATTCATATTCAGAAGCTACGATACATGTTTTAACCGCTAAACGACACACAATGGGGGTGAGGGGGATAGAATTCCATTTCTGTCTAAACACCGGAAACAAGGAATTCAGCAAACACAAATAAAAATCGTTTGCTTTTCCCATTTCATTTCGGGACATCCCAGCCGC